>JADIOT010002565.1:4633-16135 GCA_018343995.1 Waltiozyma sp. UFMG-CM-Y6624
ATAAATGTCTTTTTCTTTTTGTTTTTTTTTTTTTGGAAAAATAAACAGATCTTAACAATTAATGAAATAAATTAGGCTTAAACAAGATTTATAAATATGACTATAATCAGAGATATTGCCGTGATTGGTGGAGGTCCATGTGGTGCCGGATTAACTAAGGCTTTGGTTGGTGAGAAAGCCTTTAACCGTATCAAAGTTTTTGAAAGACGTGGGAAAACCGGTGGGTTATGGAACTATACACCTTTGAAAACTAATACAGATATTAAAAGATCAGTACCTTCTATTGATCCAACTGTAAGAATCACTAAAATTAAAGTTGGACAAGATCAATTTTTCGAAAGTCCTGTTTATAAATATTTGGATGCCAATGTTCCAAAGGATTTAATGGCTTATAATGGATATCCTTTCCCAGAAGATAATCCTTTGTTTCCTACACATGACCAGATTCTTAAATACATCGAGACATACTCCAAAGATATTCAAGATCTGATCAGTTTCAATGAAGAAGTGATTCATGTACAATATAATCAGGAAACTAAGAAATGGATTGTTATTTCCAAAAATTTGGAAACTCAACAAGAAACTTCTGATGAATTTGATGCTGTTGCCCTAGCAACAGGACAATATGAACATCCATTTATCCCAGATGTCGAAGGATTATCTCAATGGAATAAAAAATTACCCGGATCAATAATTCATGCCAAATCTTATGATTCTCCAGAACAATTTGAAGATATTAAGGGTGAAATCCTAGTAGTTGGTAATTCAGCCTCAGGTGCAGATATTGCTTATCAATTATCAACAAAATTACAAAGAATCATTTATAAATCAATTAGATCTGAGAATTTGATGCCTGCAGGAAAAGACCCTCGTATTATTGATGTTGGTGATTTAAGTAAATTTGATTCTTTAACCAAAACTGTTTTTTTCAAAGATGGAAATTTTTTACAAAATGTTGATAAAGTGATTTTCGCCACTGGATATTTAAAAACTTTACCATTTTTAAAAGGTCCAGAATCTAATATTATTACGGATGGACTTAAATTACATCATTTATACAAACATTTGATCTATTATCCAAATCCAACACTGGCTGTTGTAGGGATTCCACGTTTTGTTCTACCTACAAGATTAAGTGAAACTCAAGGTTGTTGGTTAAGTAAATTATGGAGTGGTCGTTTGTCCTTACCTTCTGAATCTGTGATGAAGCAATATTGTGAGTCATTAGAAGGTAATGAACGTAATCATCATGATTTGATTTTCCCTCGTGATGTGGATTATTCAAACGATTTAAACAATGAAGCTGAATCCGTTAGAGGTGATTATGGTTATTTTGCTGTTCATTGGGATGAAGAACAAAGAAGGATTAGAGCCAATATTAAAATCATAAAAGAAGCCTATTTGAAGTATCATACAGAGACTGGTATTAGAGCTATGAGTTTAAAGCAATTAGAGGATGTTGGATACTTGGTTTATCCTAAAGAAGAAGAACAAGCTGTTAAAGCTTAATATATATATATAGCTATAGATCAAGTCGTGATTCATCCATCAAATAACAAGGGTTCCTGGATCTATGTGATTACAAGGATCAAGTCTATATCTAATAACCAAGCTATATATATATTCATTCACCTTTATTTAATTTCCGTTTATTAGTCATTGATTGGATCCCCATGAATTACCGTGAATATCCTTTGATTTCCTTTGATAATACTTCGGACTTACAAACTAATTAGGAAATTATCATCCGCAAATCCCCTCTCCTAATAAAAAAAAAAATAAAAAAAGAAAAATGCACCAGTGGGAACTTATCCGAGAAATTTGACAGATGTCAGCTCGTGATTTAAATCTTCTTTGAATATATATGTTAAAAATATTATCAATTTATAGTGAATAGCTTCTCAACACTTATTCGTTTAATCATTCAAGCTAAATAATATTAGAAGAGAAAAAAAAAGAAGGACTTTTAAACACCCTTCCTCATTCTAGCACTTTAATAAATATTTCTGCTTTGTTCTTTCTATTTTTTTTTGGTTTTTGTTTTTTTCATTCACTTATAAACCCAATTCTTTTTATTTTTTTTTTTCTTTAAAAACCCCCACCTCCCCAAACGACTAAACTCACTTCTTGATATAACAATCCTTTTCAGATATATATATATATATATATACTCATACAATGACATCAAAAGAAGTATCTCTTGGAACGATAATATACACCTCTGTCAAACCTTTCTTCAAGATCTATGCCATTCTTGGTTGTGGGTTCTACTTAGGCCGTAAAGATGTGATTTCTCCAATTTTCACCAAAAGTCTTTCAGATCTTGTGATAAATGTCTTATTCCCCTGCCTAGTTTTTTCAAAGATCATTGCTGAGTTGAAAAGTTCCAACATTCGTGAAATTGGTATAATTGCCTTTGTCTCTGTGTTATATTTTGGAATGGGTGGTTTAGGTGGTGTTGCTTCTTATTATCTTGGTGGGAAACCAAAATATTGGAAAGGTGGTAGTATTTCTGTGGGGATTTTACCCAATATTTCTGATTTACCTATTGCTTTCTTGACGACTTTTGCTGGTGGATTGTTATTTGATAGTGAACAAGGTGAAAAAGGAATAGCTTATATTTGTATCTTCACTTTTTTCCAAATTCTTATCCAATTCAATTTTGGGATCTTCAAGCTCATTGGTTACGATTATCATCAACAAAACAGAGAAGAAGGTGAAGATCTTAAAGAATTTGATAATCAAGTACAAGACGAAGAGAGTTCGGGAACTACCCAGGGGAATGTCCAACCACCAAAAGATCCTCAATCTGATCATTCACAGTTAACCATTAATACACTGGACTCTATCTCTACTGAAACTTCTGCCCCTTCTCAGACACAACTAGCTCCATCGGCATACGTCACTAATTCAGCAAGTGTTTCTGCTTCTGTTTCAATTGCAGATAATGTTATTAATAATAATGATAATACTTCTATAGAATCATTAGCTGTTGAACCAACACATATCACACGAATTCATACAAACGTCTCACGTCAACTCTCAAGACAAGTATCCATTCTTTCCAACACAATCGGTGCACCAACGCATAATACAAACCAATTAGTCAAAGTATATTCTCATCAAGTCGTCAACGCATCTAACAATTCCATCGAATTCGATTCTATTTCAATACATCCAAAACAACCATCAACACAAAACATAGGAATGAAATCACTTAATTATGTTCCAACACATATTAAAACTTTCCTTCTCTTTATGTTGGACAATTTGAAACGTCCAGTCTCTGCTGCATTATTATCAGCAATCATAATAGCTATGATTCCTTGGGTTCGAGCCATCTTTGTCAAATCAACACAAGTGAAAATCCATCCTGCTCCTGATTCCTTACCTCCATTATCCTTCATCATGGATACTGCAACATATTTGGGTTCGGCTGCTGTTCCATGTGGATTATTACTCTTAGGTGCCACTTTATCTAGATTAAATATTGGACAAATGCCAAAATATTTCTGGGTCACTCCATTATTATTGAGTTTCTTAAGATTGATTCTTATGCCTATAGTTGGATGTCTTATAGTTTGGGGACTCAAGAAGGCACATTGGTTTGATGGGGATGATATGTTGTTATTTGTATGTCTTATCGTTTGGGGTGTTCCGAATGCTACAAGTATCATCTATATTTCTGCTTATTATGCCCCTGTTGAACCAGAATTACAGGTCAAATATAAACAGTTGAATTATCTCAGTTTGTGCTATGCTATTCAGTATTCAGTACTTTTTATCACTTTACCCTTCTTGTGTGTGTTTTGTGTCACAGTTATTTTGGGGTATTGATTAGTGTTATCGACTCGACAATTAATATAATTTATATTGAACAATATATGAGAGGTATATTTAAAATAAAAAAAATTATTTAATTATATATATATATAGAGAGAGAAGAATTTTGATCTATGCTTTATATGTGTACTACATATTTTAATTTTAAATTAATATTTTATTAAAAAAATATATATATATAGATATATATAACTATTTTTTTCAACTGTCGATCGATTTTAATTAAATTATGTACTTAAAAAACAAAAAATATGTAATATATTTTTAAATTAAATTAATTTATTTATAGAAAAAAAAAAAACAAAAAAAAAGGAAGACGAAAGAAAAAATGAAAGCAATGAGAAGCCTAAATATGGCTGATCATCAATTCAGTAAGATTAACGTCTCATTGCAAAACAATTATGATATAATGAAGTATAACCCTTAAAAGTAATTAAATTAAAGTGGCCCTGAATGAACCGCTGTTTTCTTTTTTTCAACATAAGGGCTTACAACTAACCATGAAATCACACGTATTCTTCTTGTAGTAGGAACTATAAGATTTTCTTTTAAATCTGGAAAGTCTTTTATTTATCATGGAATCAGCATCAGCACAAAGTGTGGCATCGTCTGTGTGATATTGTCTTGGACTTGGTGTGGAAATGTTTGTGTTTTGGTCAATACCACCATAGAAGTCATATATTGACTTTTTTGGATAATTTCTAAAGACGGTATTAAGAATTTCTGAACTGGAAACCATTGTGAAGTTATAATGTTGTGAGTTGGAAAGGGAGTTTTCTTTTTTTTTTTTTGCTCTTTGAGAATAATTAGGTTAAATATTCGGAAATTTCAGAACAATAATAAACTGGGAATTTAACCTTTATTATATATTCTTCATCGAGATTTCAAACCTCTCCATGAGCCATATAGAAATCAACTTGTCATATACACACCAAAACAGAAATGAAAACCTACACCCTCAATATCTGATATGTAAAAACTAGATCCGATTTTAAAGACTATAGGATCGGCCCGGTTTCCGTAACAGCATCAGGTCACAAATATTTGATGCAGGTGTTAAACTATCCGAGTTCGGCCCGGATGGACGTTTTATTTATGCGAGCCAAGCAAAGTTGTTTTTTATATTAAGTTAATCCGGAATGAATAATAAAAAGAATTGTACAGGTTCTTATCAAGAAATGGTGTGAGGTCCGGGAATTCATGGCTATTGTTGTTGTATGACAATTTTTTTTTTTAAAATATATATATATTTTGATTGGCTGTAGCCTATCTATTGTTTAAATTGGTCCCAGTTTCTTCATTCAGCACATAGACTTAATATTAAGGAGTTGATTTTTATAAAGAGTTTAGAAAATCAAAACCTAAATTCATAACATATAGAAGTGATTTTCACAGGGGAAATATCTCAAACCAGTAAAAAAAAAAAGAATAATCCTTCACTCATTATTCAATATATATATATATGTCTGTGTCTGAAATGTGATATAATCCATTATGAAAAAAGTCTTCAGAGTGAACCCTATCGTCATCTGATCTAAATATCTATAAATCAAAATGTATATTCTTAATTTTACAATTTCAATGTTCGGAAATTAGAATATGACATATTGATCGAAAAACTAACCAATTTAAATTCTTAAAGGAACGAGCAAAGGTAATACTGTAAAAAAAAAGACAAAAAAAAAAATTCTAATTATGTTGCAGTTTAATCATCAGATCAATAACAACCAGATCCTCAACTATTTGATTTTCCGGGAACCAAGGTTTATAAAAACAAAAAATTAAAAAAAATATCGAATAGTTTTATATGTTTCATATCATTAGATCATTGATTACATATTGAGAATAGTCTCACATATAGTACGTATTATAAATGCAGATGCTGTAACTTAATCTTTTCCAAGAGAGGACCTTGCTTTATATTTTTTTGAGTTCCTTGGTCCCATTTTCTGGTTTTTCTTCGAATTTAGTTTCATTCAACAAAGAATTCACACTGATAACATGACCAGAATTAGACGATGGTGAGTTATGATTTGAATGCGTTGTTGATTCAAATGTATGCGATAGTTTAGGTGATTGGGTTAATGCAGGAGGTGTTGAAGGTGGTGGAGCGTACAAGGAAGTAAGGACATTATTGGCAACAGTTGAAGTTGAAACTGTAACAGGTAATTGATGAAGGACAGTACTTCCTGATCCTGGTCTAATTTGAAAAGATGCTGTGAAATCAATAGCAGGTGAGCAGTAGTTAGATGGCAACTGTAACGGCGGCAATGTGATCCTTTGATTGTTTTCAACGAAAATCGGTCCATTATTATTTGGACTTAATGAGAAAGAGGAGTTTGCACCAGGTGTTGATGGATTCGATTTGGACTTCTTTGATTCTGGCGTGCCTTCTCTGTGACTTTGCTCCCTCTTTCTCCTCTTGATCACGTTCTTTTTCATTTTCGGTGGACGGAATTTGCCATGCAATTTGTAGTATAACCCACAAGCGTTACATATGGTATCGCCATTATCATCTCTTCTCCAAAGAGGGGTTACAGTCGTACCACAGTTATTACAGGCCACAACGGAAATACCTTCCTCTAAAGACTCCGTTTTCTCTTGTATCACACCCACTGAAGAGCCCTCAGATTTAGATGAAGCAACATCATTCTTTTCCTTGACCAATGTTCTGTTAATATAAGAAGGGCAATTTTCACACCCTTTGGAACCTCCTAGACCATTGCAAAGACCTGCACCTTCACATACTTCATCTTCAGTTTTCTTACCAATCTGTACCATATGAGGTGGTCTCTTTAAATTGACTGGTCTATGTGAGTTATTAGCTCTGTAATACAAACCACACGCATTACAAATGATTTCACCTGCAGGAGTACGACGCCATAATGGGGTCTTTGTAGTCAAACAGTTGGAACATATGTGATCTGCAGAGTTGGAGTCGGAATTGGACGGTGTTTCATTGGATCGCGTGTTTCCAGTTGAAGTGGTGGCAATTGGCTCATGAAGGCAAGATGGATCTGAAGAAGAGTCAGCAGCTTTAGATATTGGTATAGATTCTTTATCAGTGACAGTAGATGGGTTCATTTCCAAAATATAAAATAAGGGATTGGATCCTAAGTGAAATACAATATAGTAAAGAGAAAAAGAATAAAAGGAAATAGAGCAAATTTTGAAAAAAAAAGGGAATTATTGTACAAAGTTGAACAGATCAATGTGAAAAACAAAGCTAAGACAACTTTTGTTTGAATGGAATTAGGCAATCACCAAAGAAAAGGATATATTGTGCTTTCTTCAACGAAATATGAGATATAAAAGAGCAAATAGCGACACCGATCTGTGGTTGAATTGTAACTGTTGAACGCAAGATCTCTAGATCAGCAAATGAATGATATTGAAAAGGTAATGAAGGATAGTTTATAGCTTAACAGTATTCAGCGTGTAGAAAAAGAGTCAAGACAAACCTTTCAAAAAGACATTTCAATTAAGCCTATTCCAATTGTAAAAAAAAAAAATGATAAAGGTCCCCTCTCTTTTACATGTCAGGCAAGTTAAATCTCAAATTGAAAAGCTTTCCTACTAATACTACTCATACGTAGAACCTTAGTTTTTACACGCAATTCTGATTTAGTGAATATTAACGTATATGCGAGTTTCTGCAAAATTGTAAATACTATATATCTAAAATCACTTCTCGGATTATATAATCAGTGCTTCTGTCAGCCAATCATTTGAAGCCTAATGTCAGCAAATATTTTCAGTCCATAAAGTTCTTGATCTTTCAATTCACGGCCCGGCTTCCGAGAAAATTCACATATAAACGTCGGATGATGGAAAAACCACTGTTCTAAAAAATTTCTAGAAAACTTTTCGACATGCGTAGAATTCGTGAAATGTTTATTTAGTCTACAGTCCTTTTAACCTTATTATCAAAGGATAATTTTAGGACCTACATTCTTTTAACAAACTATTATAGATCTTACCCCTCTTAATAAATGAGAATAAAAGATCATGAATGAAAGAAGCCGCCGTAGAAAGATTGTCGGACTTCTCGGGAATAAATCCGAAATCTAGACCTCTGGTATATAGACCTATAATCTAGAACCCAAAATCTAATATCAATTTGTTAATATCTTATTGGTATAAGATATAAGTTTTTTTTTTTTCAAGTTAAAATCTTCAAACTATTTATATAATATGATGATGAAAGCCGGTGTCTTATTTGTGTTTGATACTTAGAAATATGAGGTTCTAAATCACCTAAATTAATATTTTTTTTAAAGTTTTTCAAATATCACCTCGATCCAATTTAATTTAATATAACTCTGTGGCTTGGTACAAATTGTCAAGAAAAAAATATGAAAACTTTCAGAAACAAAAACCTAGGTCCCAAAGTTCATGAAATACACAGCCACATCATACATGTATATGGTAAAAGCCGCACGTAATAATTTTAGTGGTATTTAAAATCATGCGCTTTAAAAATTATTTGGTTTTAAAATTCTAAATTGATACAAAATTAGTTAATTTAATATTTGCTCGTTGTTTTTAAACAAATCCTTTTAAAGACAAAAAGAAACCAGTAATCATACAATTAATGATTTGATTTTAACAGAGTAAAACCGTTTTTTCAAGTTAATTAAAACCAATTCACAATCAAGCTTGGAGAGTTCAATTGATTGAGTCTTGTAGACGCGACGCGTATAGATCCCCCCCTAAAATTGTGAAACATGAGGTGGCAACAATCGTACCTTAAAAATAGGGCCTGATTTCCGAAACTCGAATCGATCGGATAATTTTTTCGGATGCTGTAGCCTTTGTCCAATGAAATGAGGAAAAAATAATAATTATTCAGCGTTTGCTAAAACACCAAGAGTGCACTAACCGGAAACAGCACCTGGCTTCATAACCATCCCCATACATTTAGAACAACAAGTGAAATGGGTGTTTTTTGACACCCAGAAATTACCAACACTTTGATCTTGATTGGTTCAACTTTTCAAAGTGACATGATTGATTGCATGTCATGATAACATTGATAACAACCGATTCACAACATCAGATCAACATTTCACTAACAAATTCAAAAGAGGTGATTTGGGGTGTAATTGATTTTATTAACTTTCATGTCCTTTAGGGGGGCGTTTTATATTATCTTCTCCTCTCTCATGATGTAATGAGTAGATTTAGACCTTACGATAATTTATCAAAACAGTTACTTCAAACTGATATTTGATGTTTTACCCCCAAAAAAACATAAACCCTTCTTAACAGGCCCATAGTCAAATTTTACTTTTTCGTTTCATTTATTCTACTTATAAAAAAAAAAATCACAATAATGTAGAAGAAATAGAAGAAATTTTTATTTGCTCTCTGGAAGACTAAAGTATATAGATAGATGATATACAAACACATGTTTAAACCTCTAATTTGCTATTTCCCATGAATATTCTGTTTGTTAGTAATTTGCGGGGGACCAAAAAAAAAAACAAAAATAATATTAACGTTGCTTTGAATATCTGGAAGTCCTTTAAACCTAAAACTAAAACCCCACAATTTAAAACCCCGACAGATAAAATAAATTTGTGTTTTTTTTAAAAAAAAAAAAAAATACACCTCGATATTGTAAAAGCAAAGATCAAATTACATATATACAATTATTATTTAGTATAAGAACTCAAAAAAGAAAAAAAAGAAAGAAAAAAAAAACTAGTAGTACAGGTTTAAAACTTGAAAATCCAATATTTATTGTTTTCAACATGACATGAAGAGTCAACAAGTAAAAGGCCACACCACACACACATACACACACACAGATTTGAGGTACTTTTTGTTCTTGATTTTCGGGATTATAAAAATCATGCGAGATCGAAGAAAACTAAAAAAGTTTCCATCTCGTAACCCAAAAGAGACGTGCATATATGGCTCCTTTACCCGTTTAAATAAACGCAATATTGCTGGGCTGTTTTTTTGTTTTTTTTTTAAACACCCAATTCTTTACTGGGTTTATTATTCACCCCTATGACACCTTAATTATAGAAAACTTACTTCAATATTCATATAAAATTTTTGGAAATTACTTGAGAGGATAATCTCAAACAAAAATGAAAGTTACAGATTATAGGGAAATTTTAAGTCTAAAATGGGGGTTTTAAACAAAATTCCAAGCAAAGTCTAAAAAATCTTAAAGTCAGAATGGATCAAACTTTTTAATCAGAAATCTCCACAAATTCTATTTCTTCTTCAAGTCTTCTTTTCTTTGGTAATTCTTTGTCCTTCCAATGCTCTCTTACTGAAGCTTTGACTTTCTCCGAGATAGTTTTTCTTCCTTTTCTTTTCTTTGGAGGTACTAGTGGTAGGTGGTTCCCCCGTTGTCCAGCTTGCACTTGCTGTAATTGGTCGACTATGGGTTGTGTAGATTTCGCTTTCATTAGTGCTTCCAACTTATCGGCATTGTTAGCCTTCTGTTGATCAGGTTGATCATAAACTGTGAATACTATTTTCTTGGGAGTGATTTTCATAGGTGTTGTTGGATTCTTATGAGCAGATGGTAAAATTTGTCTCTTTTCATGGTCAACTGAATTGCTTTCCTGTTGGTCAAGTTGATTTAAGTGACGTATATCAAGAATCTCCAAATCATCTTCCTCTATATCTAATTCTTGAATTTTGTCTGAAGTGGACACACAATCAGCAGAAGACGAAGAGCCAGAGCATGTGACTCTTTCAAGGGTTGCTGCCCTAATAAGGTCCCTGATATCATTGGAGGTAGCTGGAACGACGGTAGAACCATTAACATTATCACTAAGCCTATTAACCCCACCTGTAAACTTCCTATCAAGTTTTTTCATTCGTGCTTCTCTAATATGCTCTGGGCCATAACACAAGCCACCCAATCTCATACCAAAACCTTGATAAACTAGTTGATAGATCCCTTGGTTGAAAAGTTCTTCTTGTCTAGCGATTAACTCATCCAATTTATTATGAAATTTGGAATCATGAGGACCAAACAAATTATGAGTAAGCTCATGTAACATTGTTCCTAAAATTTGATACTTTGGAAGAAACTCGTTTTCATTAAATGGTAGTCTCAATCGTAACTTAATCTTCCAACCATGATTTATATTTAGTCCTAAAAGGTTCACATCATTGGGATAGAATTCAGACAATTGATCAACTCGGAAACCGTTTTCTTTCATGATGGGCCCAACCATATTGGCAATATCATATATCAGTTCTAACGATTCTTGAAGTCTTGGTTTGGATTTAAGAGCACCTATGGTTTTGATGTAGATATTTGTGGATTTGGGAAGTGTGATTTGTGGAGGCGGGGCCTTCTTTGAAAACGTACCCTTAATAACCATGTTTTCTCTTTTTTAGCTTTTAAGTATCATCTGCTGTATATGAGGATAAGTTTATTTTGTCAGTGATTTGAATCAATGTGTGTTTATTGATGTATTATCGTAGTTTAAGACAAGAAGATCTAATTATCATTTTCAACTTCTTATTGCTTGTAGAGATTATGTGTGCGTTTTTTTTTCCTCCAAATCTAATCTAATTCCGCGTTTAAAATGAAAAACTGTGTGATAGCCCTTTTTACATATCACGTGGAAAGTGTTTTTTTTTTTTCTTTTTTTTTTTTTTTTTTTTTTTTTTTTTTGGGTA
>JADIOT010002565.1:18014-36966 GCA_018343995.1 Waltiozyma sp. UFMG-CM-Y6624
TAATTTAGTCTTTTAGAAGATAATAAATTATATTTATTTAAATAATTAATTAAAATTAAATTATTAGTTAAACTAACAACCATTACAGAATAAGAATAATAAACTTTAGATATACCCTTTAAATTTAATGTACGTTCACGTGAATGTAAAGATACATTAAAAAATTTAGCTAATTTAGAATGAGGTGTATGGAGATGAGTTTGAAAAACTCTATAATAGATATGTTTCTGAGAAAAAATATCAAAGTTCAATAAATTCCCAAAGACTTTGGTATGCAGTATTAGAGTCCCAAATTGAAACTGGAGGTCCATTTCTGCTCTATAAAGATTCGTGTAATCTCAAATCCAATCAGAAGAATCTTGGAGTGATCAAATCGTCAAATCTTTGTTGTGAAGTCGTGCAATTTTCCTCCAATGAAGAAATTGCCGTATGTAACTTGGCTTCAGTCGCTTTACCGTCGTTTGTCAAATATTCTCAAGATGGTGATTCTGTTTGGTTTGATTTCAAGAAATTACATTCTGTTGTTTCGGTGTTGACACGAAATCTCAACAAGGTTATAGATGTATGTGATTATCCTTTACCTGAAGCACGTCAAAGTAACATGAAAAACAGACCGATTGCTATTGGTGTGCAAGGTCTTTCAGATTTGTTCATGGCTTTAAAGTTTTCCTTCGATGGTCCAGAAGCCAAATTGTTGAACATTCAAATCTTTGAAACTATTTATCATTCTGCTATTGAGACTTCAATAGAATTGGCAAAGAAGAGTGGACCGTATGAAAGTTTCCAAGGTTCGCCAACATCAAAAGGCCTTCTTCAGTTTGATCTATGGAATCATAAGCCATCATCATTATATCAAGATTGGGGATTGTTGAAAGACAGAATGGTCAAACACGGGATTCGGAACTCTTTATTAGTCGCACCTATGCCAACTGCTTCAACTTCTCAAATCTTGGGATACAATGAATCTATTGAGCCACTCACTTCAAATATCTATAGTCGTCGGACCTTGTCAGGTGAATTTCAATTGGTCAACAGGTATCTAGTCGAAGATTTGATCTCCTTGAAGTTATGGAATGAAGAGATGAAAGACCAGATCGTGAAACATGACGGATCTATTCAAAAGATAGCAGTTATTCCTAAGGAGTTGAAGTCAGTATATAAGACTGTTTGGGAACTATCACAAAAAACACTTATCGAACTGGCAGCTGATAGATCTCCTTTCATCGACCAGTCCCAGTCGTTAAACCTGTACTTGAAGGATCCAACTATGGGAAAGTTAACATCAATGCATTTCTACGCATGGTCAAAAGGTCTGAAGACTGGGATGTATTACCTTAGAACTCAGGCTGCTAGTGCTGCAATTAAGTTCACCATTGATGAAAACAGAGTGCCAACACCAAGACAGAACTTGACAAATGAGCTTGGAAGTCTGATCAAGAAAAGAAAATACCTATCACCACATGAGAAGGATATTTCTAATACTTCTCATCTCGAACATGAAGAAGAACTTGCTACTGATTATGAAGAGGACGAAACAACTTTAATTGAAATAAGTGAGCCAATTCCTAAAAGGACAAAAATCGACCCTATTATACTTGACGGGCTTGATGATAAGGAACCAAAGTATCTTCGGAGATTAAACGGCGAAGAAGATACTAGTACTCCACAGTATGACATTCATTCAGAAACACCACAGAGCTGCAATATTGAAGATCGTGAGCATTGTATGAGTTGCTCTGGATGAAGTGCATGCAATTTTTTGTAATTATATATATGGAAGCTCCCATTAACTCTCATATGATAAATAATAGATTAACAATATACACAAACCACCACATTATGCGACAGTTATAATGATTATGAACATGGCCTGAGTTAGGACCAAAAATGTATTAATGCAAACAAAGGAGGAAAGATGATCCCGAATGCCCAAAGCAGTAAAAAAGCACAAGAACAAGATTGAAAGAACACCAGAAAAGAACAGAACAGAATAGAAGAATTTAATTTATAACCAACCCATTAAGTGTGACCTTAAAAAAATAAAATACCAAACAAACAAGCCAATCACCAGTTAAAATGCGCCTTTAATCGAAGGACTTCTTGGTACCCTTGAAGGCAGCGGTGGCTGGAGCTCTGTTAGCACCGGTTGGTTGGAAACCACCTCTGCTGTTACCACCAAAGCCACCACGACCACCACGACCACCGAAACCACCACGACCACCACGGCCACCGAAACCACCTCTGGAACCACCATTGTTGTCACCGAAGGATCTGTTGGAGTTTTCTCTTGGAGCAGTGTAGTCTAATCTAACTTGTCTACCGTCAATGTATTGGCCCTTCATAGCTTCGTAAGCAACCTTGGATTCTTCAAGGGAGGCGAATTGAACGTAACCGAAACCCTTTGGTTGTTCAGTTTCTGGGTGGGTTGGAAGTCTGACAGAGATAACGGAACCGTAAGCAGAAAAGGTTTCAAAGATGGCATCTTTGTTAGCATTGAAAGATAAGTTACCTAAGAATAAAGTGTCGGATGGAGTGGATGGCTTGTCACCGTATTGTTGAGCTCTGTCTGGTCTTGGGGCAGCTGGTTTAGAGCTGGACATATCAATGTTAATTGGTCTACCATCAATTTCCTTACCTTGGTATTCAGCAAGAGCCTTTTCAGCAGCAGCCTTGGAGGAGAAATCAACGTAACCGTAACCTCTGGACTTGCCAGTGGCTCTGTCAGTCATGACACGGGCGCTCAAGACACCACCAATTGGTTCAAATTCACTCTTTAACCATTCGTCATCGATGGCCCAGGATAATCTACCAACAAATAAAGTGGTTGGTTCCTCAGTGGAAGAAGCAGCAGTTTCTTCTTCAACCTTTTGCTTCTTGACTGGAGCAGCGGATTCTTCTTCAGCCTTACGCTTCTTTGGTTCTTCGTCTTCGGAATCAGAGGAATCAGAAGAGTCAGAAGAATCAGAAGAGTCAGAAGAGGAGGATTCAGACTTAGATTCTTCCTTCTTTGGCTTTTCTTCTTCTTCAGATTCGGAGTCAGAAGAGTCGGAATCAGAGGAAGAGTCAGAGTCGGACGAAGAGGATTCTTCCTTCTTGGCTTCTTCCTTCTTTGGCTTTTCGTCTTCAGAGTCGGAGGAGTCAGAGTCGGAAGAAGATTCGGATTCAGAAGAAGAAGAAGAAGAGGATTCTTCCTTCTTTGGCTTTTCGTCTTCAGATTCAGAGTCGGAAGAGGATTCAGAAGAAGAAGAAGAAGAAGAAGAAGAAGAAGAAGAAGAGGAGGAAGAGGATTCGGATTCAGAGGAAGAGGATTCAACCTTCTTGGACTTCTTGTCAGACTTGGAAATCTTAGCGGCGGATTTGGAGGATGTAGACTTGGCCATTGTGAATATGTTGTATGGGATGGATTCTGTTTTTTCCAAAAGTAATGGTGGTAATGGTTAGGGTGTATGAAGTGAGAATATATTTTTATTTTATAAAAATTTTAAATTTTTCATACCCAAAAGAAAATTTTTTGCGAAATGTACCGAAACGTAGGTAAGAAGTTTCTTTTTCAGTATGAAGCTCCGAGATGAGCTGTGCCCATACCAGTACCGACTCTGGTGGTGGGGGATGTACCAAAATATGAAGTTTCTAAACTTTTAATTCCTAAAAAAAAACTACATTAAAAGCAAGGATTAAAGGCTTCGAAATCAAATTGGATATGATTATGTTTCAGCGCATTGAGTATGTGGAACTTTTCAAAGCAAAGATTTTTTTTAATTTTCTATTTTTTTTTTTTTTCTGATTTTTTGACTTTGGGAGGTCATTGGTCAGTCATCCTAAATTTGTTAACTACTGCTAAGCCAATGCTTTATTCAAGTCAATCGAGAAAAATCTATTGTAAACTTTTAAATTAAATTATATATATTTGTTAAAACAATGCCAGTAAAATTCCTCGGGTGCCACTTTCTATTGTTGACCCTCTGGCTTCCTTGAAGAAGAAGTGAAAATTTCCACCCGAGGCGTTTCCATTTTGCCCCCTACATTACCAAAAATCAGTCATCGAAAACACATAATTACCAAAATGAAAAGAGAAAAAAAATAGTTTACTTAACATTCTAAAAGAAAAGAAAGAAAAAATAACAACTCTACCTTTCAGCCATAATGCTAAGATCATTTTTACTATTTGGTAATTAGCCAAATAGCCACAGATAAGTTTCAATATGTCCAACTTACAATTAGAACTGGTCATTGATGCAGAGATTGCTCAATATACTACCTTACAAACCTCCGTGATTTGGAAGGGTAAACTTACACAAGAAGAATACCTCGAAAGAGATTCAAAGACAGGAAGAAGTGAATTGTGCAAACAAGATCCAAGCAACTTCTTAGGACTTTATGTTTTCGTATTGAAGAATTTGGATTTGCCTAACACCGATAAGTTTTCTCAAATTGTCTCTTCTTGTGAAACGGTAAATAGATTATCATATTACGTGAAAGATGGTAAGGCTAAAGAGATTGTTTCTTCATGTATTGGCAGTGTCTATTGCCTTCCGCAACACAGAAGAAAAGGATACTCTGAGAAGATGATTGATGCATTGAACAATTATTGGGAAAAAAGATTACCTACCAACTCTTTCATGTCATTGTACAGTGAAGTTGGTGATTATTATTCCCGTGTTGGGTATAAATCTTATGAAGTTCCTGTTCAAAAGATCAAACTTTTAGAGAAATACCAACCAGAAAAGATCTTCAGAACCACACATGAATATTTGAAATATGACCAATATGGTGATTTAATCTCCAAATTCAATCAAGATTTACAAACCTCTTTAATCCACCAATCCCAAACAGAGTCAAAAGCCATATATGCCGCATTACCAACCTTATCACAGTTTACATGGTTTCATATTCGTGATATTCGTACATGCTCTAAAATCAGAAAGGACATTCCTGATCCAAACTTAAACAATTTTGGTGTTAAATTCGATCAAGAAAATTTTATCATTTGGTCTCATGAATGGTCTAGTAATCAATTGATATTTTTAAAAATCCAAGTCACTAGTCTACAAAATTTAATCGATCTTTTCCTTCTAGCTACAATACATTGTAAAGATATGAAATTATTTGAGATTTGTTTTTGGGAGACTGCTATTGTTGATCAATATCGCTCTCAATTTAAAGATTATTTGTCTAGTTTAAATTTTGTTGCCACTAGATTTGATTTGGAAAATGATTCCATTTCTGCTATCAGACCTTTTGATAAAAATATTAGAAATGAGTTTGACTATGTTTGGGAACAGAATGAAAAATGGTGTTGGTTTTAAATGTGTCCAATTTATCCAGACAAAAAAAAAGAAATAATTCCAAAATATATATTATATTATACACGAATATTTTTTTTTTTTTTTGAAGCCAGATCATTCAACAGGTCTTTTGATATCACTGTTGAAGTTAATAGTTTCATTTTCTCCTTGAGATGATCCAGCAGAGACTTCTTGACCATCGATACACATCATGTCATTGTAAGATTCACGTGGTTCTGAAATCTCAAGAGGTTTATAAGTGTCTAAAAATGGATAAGCCACTTCGGCCATTTCAAAGTAATCCAACCCCATTTCTTCAGCTTCATCGCTGACTCTAAGCTTCAAACCTGGAATGTGGTCAATGATGTAACACAAGATATATGTGAAGGCGAAGGTCCAAGCCATGATAGACAAGGATCCAGCTAATTGATATCCCATTTGGGCCCAGTGATGGAAGATCCAGCCACCTTCAATCTCAGTATAACCATCTAAAGAAGCAACATTTGGAGAAGCAAATAGACCAACAAAAATGGAGCCGAAGAAACCACCAATACCATGGATAACAAAAGAGTTTGTGGAATCATCAATACCAGTCCATTTTGGGAAATCATATAAGGCACGGCAGAAAATAGCAGTGAAAATGGTACCAACAACAATGGCCCATGGAGCTAAGAAACCACAAGCAGGAGTCACAAAGACCAAACCGACGATTAACCCTTCAGCAGCAGACTTGATGGACCACTTCTTGGTGATGGCATAGTCCATGATTGTGAATGTGACTAAACCGAAAGAGGCAGCCAATTGGGTGTTAGCTAAGATGTATAAGGTTCTTGGGGTTTCAATGGTGGCCATAGTACCTGAGTTGAAGAATAACCATGGGAAGTAAATCAATAAAGAACCTAGGAAAGTCATCAATGGACTATGTGGCTTGTATTCTGGGAATTTACCAGATTCTTTCCATTCCTTTCTCTTACCAAGGTATAAAGAGTAAGCCAATGAAGCAACACCTGAAGCAATATGAACTGGACCACCACCGGCTAAATCCAAGTTTCCCAAAGTATCTAACCACCCCTTAGCAGACCATGTCCAATAAGCCAAAGGACAGTAGACAATAGTACACCAAATAAACCCAAGGACCAAAGAAGGACCCAATCTACCACGTTCAGCAATGGCACCAAGGAAAATCTGAACCGTACAAATCGCAAAGAAGGCAGAAAAAACAAAAGATTCAATAGCAGGAATAGTACCACCTTCAGACAATGGACCACCATTGATATCAATCAAAGCAGCAAGTGAAAAGTCTCCAAACATGACGGAGTTAGAAGTTATCGAAGATGCAAATGAAAACCCAAAGAAATACCATTGAGCAGTTATTAAACCTGTAACCATGTAAGATTGAAGACATAATGTCAAAAATGATTTAGCTTTTAAAGAACCACCATAGAATAAAGCGATACCTGGAGTAATCACTGAAATACCAATTGTTGCACAAGCAATGTAAGCCATGTCGGCTGGATCTAAAGAGGCAATCTGCTCCTCAAACGTGAGTCCTAGTGTCTCAGACATATCTATTTATATGTATATTGTGTATGTGTAATTGTGAAAAAAAAAATAATAATAATAATAACGCTTGAATCACAAGTGGTGGAGTTTGAACCTGATTGATTGATTTAATTGTTTCCAAATTGTAAGAGAAATTAAAGTTGTTAAAATATCAGAGAATTGGGTCCTATCTTATACCTCTTGAGTTTTTGAAGTCCTCAAATTTGAGAAGAGCGGCTATCTTGCAATTTGAAAACTTTCATGCAGGTAAAGTGATTGTTTATCAGTTCTCCACATATGAGTGTTTTTGAAAAATCATATGCATTCCATATGATTTCCCTTTATCTTTTCGATAAAAGCAAACACCAAACAAAAAAATTGAGAATAGATTTTTTTTAATTTATTTTTCAAAAACTTGGCGTTTAAGTCATTAATTTTATTTCGGCCAATCATATGTCGTAATCTCTCATGTCCGTTGATTCACGTTGAAACGTTTAAAAACAATAGTTGAGATAAAACTTTAATTTGGTAGTACAGCGCCACGTTCATAGGGGGGTGTGAAAAATTGATTATATCATATATGCATTCTTTGAACCCGTTCTAGAGATAAAAATTGCGTCGGTTGCATGAAGTGAATCCATTTTTCCGGTTTTTTAACTTAAAGTTTCGAGGTGGTGACATTATATATATATATTATATTATATTATACTATATTTATATTTTTAAAATTGGTATCGTATATAAGTATACGTACCCGCGTTGTGTTATTTATTTTCCATGAAAGTGATACGGATACCCTTTTGAATCTACTAGAATTCTATAAGATCAGTTACATATATTTAGCAATTATGAATATTTTCTCTACATTCGACAAACATGAACCCGTTTACATAGGCTTCCGGAATCTTTATTGAAGTTTGAACCTAAAGAAGATAATTATACTCAAGTATTATCGTTTTCATATCGAGCCCCAAGATTTCACAATCTTATGTCATAGTGGATCAGTTCAAATTAACTAAATTTGGAAATCTTGAGCTTCTAAACAATACTTCCGGGATTAATTTTTTTTTCTTCCTTCTTTGAGATTTCCAAATTCTGATAAACCAATTTCAGTTAAAGTGTCCCTAATCAAAGACATTTTTTGTAAAATCCAACCAATGAGGAATCAAATCTGAGACTTATCCGGATTATGCAGAAAATGCGATAAGAAATTTATGTTAAATTTTTAACCACTTTTGGAAATACTTTTGTTTTTTGGTTTTTTTTTTACAAAAATTTAGCGCGATATTTTTAATTTTTTTTGGGGGCGGCTAATCTTATAATAATCACGTGGTTATTGAATAGGTCAGGAATATTTATTAGAACTTTTTCACTAAGCATAGTATGTAGAACATAAGTAAGAAAAAAAAAAGTAGTAGTAGTAAGAATTTAACTGTTTGATAAAGGCCATTTCATATAAGGTCTTTCTATGCCTTTATGCTTGCCACCTTTTTCAAGAACAACTCTAAAAATTGAACCACCTAAAGATTCATCAACCAACAACTCATTTTCAGGCAATTTATTAGCACAACAAACAAACATCTCATTTTCATCAACGAAAAGAACATCTGTGATATTTAAAGCTGGCAAAATAAACTTCTCCACCAATTCCCCATTATTGTCAAAATGCGCCACTGAAGATCCACCCCAAATTGCTGTGAATATATGTTCTTCTTCTGTCAATGTATGACCATCTGGTCCTTCGCATGGTTGATCAACATAAGATGGCAATGTTTGGATATGAACTTTCTTCTTGTCAAGATTAATACAACTTGTTTCAGAATCGAATGGGATTTTATAAATAATATCATTTCTGGTAGTAGTCCAGTATAAAAAATTGCCATCTTTAGACCAATTTATTCCATTTGGAACTAAAATATCTCTAAATTGAACGGTAATCTTACCACTTTTAGGATCAATCTTGATTAACTTCCCTTGATAATGAGGATCATATGGGAAATCAAACATTAAACCTTGCCAGATATTTCCATTAGGATCAATATTACCATCATTGCAACGCAATCTATATTCTTTCCCATCGGTGATTTCATGATTAGTGTTAAACGTCCAAAGATATTTAAACTCTTCATTGATAAAGCTATAAGAGGCAATACCAATCCGACCACCTAATAATACCACATTTGGATCAGTAGTCAGATGAATAACACCAATCGATTCGTTGGGAATTTTGTATGTCTCATGATTAGAGTAAGTTCTGTTTAATTTATCACCATGTAAAGAAACTCTATGAACCTCACCAGATATAATATCAACCCATAATAAGGTGTTATTATACTTATTGTACGTCAGTCCTTCAGTGAGTCGTCCTTTATAACCCAGGATAAAAGGTTGGAGATTGGTCAGATCATGAATAAGTGTAGGAGTTGTTTTGCCACAAGTAGAATCTGTAAAATCAGTTACCATATTGAAATAAATATGAGGCTTTGAAACTTTATTTTTTTATTTAAAAAAAAAAAGCTGATCGTTTCAAAGTGAATATCATGGTTGTAACAACCATAAAAAAACAAATCAAGTTCCAATTATTTCCTGTAAATGATAGTTGTCAGGTATTCCAGCGATAATTATTCAAAAAAATAATAATAATAATAATAATAATAATAAATTGTACAATTGGGCTGCCAAAACTTTCAGTGTAATTTGTTCCTGAAAAACACGTGAATTAAAATATATCATTTTCAAAATAACCAACCAGAGAGAAACTACACAAACCCAATTAACAAAAAAAAATACACACACAATCCGTCTATGTACATTCAGATCAAACAAACCAGAAAATGATTAGCTCCCAGATCAATCTGGAAAATAATGATGATGATACCATATACAAGATAAAGAAGGATCTAGAGTCAGCAGAAAGAAATTATTATTCATCACAAACCAAAGATGTCAGTCTATCGATATCACCACATTACAAAAGTTTAATTCAAGCAAAGAGAGAGAAATTACTAAGGGAAAACTCACCACGACTACGATCAAAGAAATCGTTTGAATCTAATATCAAGAAGGAAAATAATGAAGAAAACGACTTTCAAAACGTTGTTGAAAAACCTTTAGAAACTACAATTCCAATGGATGATGATCATGAAGAACATTTCAGAAGGATTATTGAGAAGTTTAGTATTAAGAATTCTGAAGACTTGTCAAAAAAGGCAGACGATCAAACTGATGATATTCAAGAGACATTGGCAGATCTTAGAGCAGAGTTGGAAGTTATCAAACTCTCACAAGAACAAGAAATCAATGATTTAAGAAACTCTTACCAATCTGAAATCCAAACTATTAAAAAATATCATTTGGAACAGATGGATGAACTGAAAAAGACCCACATCCTATCTATAAAGAACTTAGAACACTCGCATAGGGAACAAATGCAAGAACTCCAAGGCTCACTTATAGAAAAGAAGTCACAAATATCGTCACTTAATGTCCAACTAGAGGAACAGCAACAAAGAATAACGATTATGGAACAAAAGCTTTTGCAGCTGACAACTGAAATTAAACCCAGCAGTAAAAAATCAGATGTCATCTTCACTCCAGAAAATCAAATTACAGAGACACCTTCACGTTACCAGCGATCATCATCTGTTCCTAAATTCCCACAAAGTAGTATAACGCGTCAAAATATTAATCAGAGGTTATTATTTGATTATAATGCACGGTTAAAAAGACCAAGTTCAAAGTCGACTTTAGTTCAACAACACAATGAAGATCTTGATGATACCGAGTATTTATTCAAAAATGAACCACATAAAACTGTAAGTGAAGATAATATATTTCAAAAGAGTTTTAATTAGAAAAATATACATAAAATTATAGTGCATTATTTTATTTTTATTTTTTTTTTTTGATTCAAAATGGCGCAGTAGGTCACGTGTGGGAGACACAGCCTAAGGTCAGGGGGGCAAAGGAGGTTCATGAGGAATAATTCTAAATTTAAACCCCCCAAAAAAAACTTAGAAACATCTTTCCAAAATAGGCAACTATCAATAAATAGACGTGTTGGCCAAACCGGAAAGAATTTAGTTGATGCTTTTGATCAGATCAAAAACATATTTTGGCATAGAATGTTCAAAAGATGCTGTGTAATTTGATCATTTATTCTTTAATTAATTGATTTCTTATTAACCAAGACAGCTTTTCATATATTTTTTTTAAAAAAAAAAGATTTTTTCTTTTTGTTTTCCTCATAAAAAGTGAAAATTATTGGAATTACTTTTGAAAAGATAGATTTTCTTTTTTTTGGCTTCTTTAACTCTCAAAAATACTGTGACAACAACATATCTTATCTATCAAAAAAAAAAAGAAAAAGAAGCAAACACACATATAAATAAATAACGATATTTCAATCAAAGCTCACACAAAGGTTCTTATCATGAGTTATAACAACAACTACAGCAATAATCATGGCCGTCAATATGATTTCGATCATACTACGGAACAGACAGATCATAATCAACAATACCAACAAGAACAAGATACTGGCCATGCTTACACCCAAGCCTATCTACGTGATAGATCTTCAGACCAACTGCAACATATGACCCCTTCGATACAACGAGACTCCATCTCTCCAAGAAGAAGAACATCATACGCCTCTCAGGATATTTTGAACAGTTATCATCAGCCACAATCTGATTCCACTTTACTTGTAGCACCTTCCAATAACATATACGATACTCGTGATTCCTTTGATCAAACCAACGGAGGGATTTATGATCCACACGTTTACACGGAACAATACTCACCTTTGGCCACAAATAACACACCCGCTTTATCAAGTGGTGCCATCGAGTATAGCCAACCTTACTATCAACAAGAGGAGGTTGTTGATCATCACAGCTCTAACAGTTATCAACTACAAAATGATTACAGTTTCAACGCATTCCCAACTGATCCGATCAGTAACATACCGCCACAACGGAAGAATCCTTTCCAATACTATGATGATGGAACCTTGGAACAAACAAATCATCAAGACACCAGCTATAATCCTCCTCCATTGAATCCATACAATCAAACCCAAGATATTCCTATGTATCACTATAGTAATTATCGTGCTGGCGAGGAAGAGTATCAGGACGAAGAAATTGAGATCGGAGACAACTATCAAATCTCTGGTGACAATTATGAACTTAATACCTTTGCTAGAGATCTTCCAGCTACTCCTGGTCACACTTTGGAAGATCATGGAGATATTGCCTTTGCTAAAGAGGAAGGAGAACTTGAATCCAATAGCGATACAGCAGAAGGAGAAGAACGTACAAAGATTGAAGTTGGTTTGTTAAATGGTAATTTAATCTTGGATTGTCCTGTCCCTGATCATATCCTTAAATCATACGATACGAGTACTTTGGATGAATCCAGAGAGTTCCAGTTCATGAGATATCAAGCTGCTACGTGTGATCCATCCGACTTTGTCAATGACAGATTCTCTTTGAGACAACGTTATTACAAGAAGCCACGTGAGACTGAGATGTTGGTTGTCATCACCATTTACAATGAACCAGATGTATTATTGGCTAGAACCTTGAAAGGTGTTCTTGCCAACATCAAGCATTTGGAAAGCAGATCCAGATCTTCAACTTGGGGTAAGGATTCATGGAAAAAGGTTGTTGTTTGTATTGTTGCTGATGGTCGTTCCAAAATCAGTAAGACAGCACAGGCTTTATTGGCTGGGTTTGGTGTTTATCAAGAAGGGTTTGCAAGAAATGCAGTCAATGATAAGAAGGTTGTTTCACATATCTACGAATACAGTTCTATGATGGGAATTTCATCTGTAAATAAAGATTCTGTGAAATTGGCACCTGCTAAGATCCCTGTCCAATTATTGTTCTGTCTTAAGGAAGAAAATAAGAAGAAGATCAATTCTCATCGTTGGGCTTTGCAAGCTTTCGGTCAAGTGTTACAGCCACGTACTGTCGTCTTGTTGGATGCTGGTACACAGCCTACAAAGGACTCTCTTTACCATTTGTGGAAGGAATTTGATAAAGATCCTCAAGTAGCAGGTACTTGTGGTGAAATTAAGGCCATGTTGGGTCCAAGATACACTAAACTTTTGAACCCATTAGTTGCTGCTCAGAATTTCGAGTATAAGATGTCCAATATTCTTGATAAACCGATGGAATCCGCCTTTGGGTTTATTTCAGTGTTACCTGGTGCGTTTTCTGCCTATCGTTATACCGCTTTATTGAATTCTCCAAACGGGGATGGTCCTTTGGCCAAATATTTCGAAGGTGAGGTTCTTCATGACAAACAGTCGGGTATTTTCAAGGCCAATATGTACTTGGCTGAAGATCGTATCCTTTGTTATGAATTGGTTGCTAAAAAGAACTGTTCTTGGATCTTGAAGTATTGTCGTAGTGCCAGTGCTGAGACCGATGTTCCTGAAGAGGTGCATGATTTCGTCTCACAGAGAAGAAGATGGTTGAATGGTTCATTCTTTGCTGCTATTTATTCCTTGGTTCATTTTTCTAAATTGTTTGGAAGTTCTCATTCGGTTGGCAGAAAGATTGCTTTGCTTGTTGAATTTTTCTATCAATTCATTTCGCTTCTTGTCTCTTGGTTCTCATTGGCTTCTTTCTTCTTGGTCTTCAGAATCTTGACCACGGCACTTGGTGATATTTATGATCCATGCCGTTATCTTTCTGTTGTTTTCCTTTGGGTATATCTTCTTTCGCTCGTTTCCACTTTCATCATGTCGTTTGGTAACACTCCACGTGGTACACCAAAGTTCTATTTAGCCTTAATCATTTTCTTTGCCATTTTGATGGGCTATATGATGGCTGCTGCTATCATTCTCGCCGTTAAGGCCATTCAAGAAGTCGTTGCTACGAAGACCATCACTGCTAAAATCTTGTTTCAGAATAGAACTTTTAGAGATTTGGTCATTTCCACTTTGTCTACTTATGCTCTTTACTTCATTGGATCGATATTGCATTTGAAACCATGGCACATGGTCACCTCCTTCTTACAGTACTTACTATTATCTCCATCTTACGTTAATGTGTTGAACATCTATGCTTTCTGTAACCTACACGATATTTCATGGGGTACAAAAGGTGCTACAGCTGAAAGTTTAGGGGATGCTAAGATCACACAGAACGGTAAAGTTGAATTTATCGATGCACCAATCACGATGTCGGAAATCAACGAATTGTATTTGAAACAAATGAGCATATTGGCCCATGAACCTGCACCTGTTCCTAAGATCACTGAAGAATCCATTGCTATCGAACAACAGAAACAGAAGGAAAAGGAAGAAGAGAAGAATAAAGATTATTACGCCTTCATTAGATCCATGGTTGTTTTAACTTGGATCACTACTAATTTCGTTATCATCGCTTTGGTTTTGGAAACTGGGGGTGTTAACTATCTTGATAAAAATTCAGGATCCAATACGGTCACTACTGTAGCTGAGAGTTTGAGTGCTAGATCAGAAATCTTTTTGACTGTTATTTTATGGATTGTGGCTTTCATGGCGGCTTTTAGATTAGTGGGTACGATATATTACTTGATCAACAGAATGGTTACCTAGACTTTTGGACCCATGCCATCAACTATATAATATTATAGTAATAACAATAATAACAATTTATTCTATATAACTAACCAAATCCCTAGATATAGTCTTAATAATCATGACACCATTTATCATTCCTCAGAGTCCAAGGTAATAGTCACCGGACCATCATTAACAAGCATGACATCCATCATGGCACCAAACACCCCATCCTTAACATTTTCTTCACCTAGTCCATCTCTTAGCTTTGAAAGAAACGAATCGTATAACGGCTTAGCTTGTTGTCCTATTAAAATATTCTGTTAGTAACAAGTTTTATATATCAAAAAGAATTGAAGTTGTTGGTTATATATAATACATACCTTTAGCAGCTTCATGGAAATCAGGCTTGGTACCCTTCTTGGTTCTAGCCATCAATGTGAATTGTGAAACTTTGAATTAAGGGTTAGTAAAAATTAATTCCAAAATAAAAATAAAAATAAAAATAAAAAATCCTGATAGAAAATATTAGGATCCAAATTCCATACCTGATAAGATTTGACCCTTTGCTTCTTTAATGTTTGATTTCCAAGGTTGTTCATTCTCTCCATCAAAAAGTCTTATGCTTAACACTTTCTTGGAAAGCTTTTCGACTTCTGCTTCTGTGTCTCTGGTGTTGATACCAACTAAAAGAACATAACCATGTAAAATTCTTGAAAAAAAGAAGTAGTTAGTACATATATTTGATTTTACACTGCTTTTTCTTTCTTTTTTTATTTGGAAATAATAACAAAAAAGTTGATGTTAAAACTTACGATGAGACAACTTCGTTGTTTACTGTGACAGAAGCTTTTTTGACTTTTTGGATGACAATTCTCATAGTTGATGAATGTTGTAGAATAATTTAAAAAGAGAGAAAAAAAAGAGAGAGAGATGGAATCTTTTTCAAGCCCATCTTTTTGACGCGGAGTTTGGAAAGATTAGATCTTGATCTATCATGATCATCGGATGGTCGTCCATCAATTTGATGCTAGTTGCAAAAAAAAAATGCTCTATGGCAGGTTCGAACTGTCGACCTTCAGATTATGAGACTGACGCTCTACCGACTGAGCTAACAAAGCATTTCTTATGTTTGAAGGAAGAATCTTATACTTAGAAAGAGTCTTGCTGTGTTTCTCTATAAAATAAATAATATTTCGATTTTTATATAATTTCAGTCGTAGGTACACCTAACTGCCTGTCGGGCTAGGTGCCTACTTTATTTTGGTAAAATCTGACAGTAGAAAAACGCTTGTAGTATAAAATATACTAAGAACTAAATAAAGGTTAAAGTGTGGAATCTTAGCTGTATTTATACCGGGGTGTCCATGTGCAATGAACAATCATGCTATACCTTCATATGTGGTACGACATGCGGGGTTTACACTAAAGCATAAGATTCACATGACCTAACCTAACTCATATTAGACTTAATATTCCGTTAATATTCCTGCTGCTGTTCTTATATTTGAAATACCTTGTTTGGTTTTTGTTTTTTTTTTTTTTGCAAAATAAGAATATATATTAAGGTTTTTCTACATAATACATGTTATGATAAAAAAACCCCCGCATGATTATGTAAGAGCTTATCAAATCTTCCAATATCTTAACTGGATAAGATAACGCCTTAAATAGGTAAGCTTTGTGTTTTTGCATAAGACAGCTGCGGAGGCGGGCTTCCCTGCAGTCGATATAAATAAATAAAGTATATTTGCCCCCCAAGTCAACAATAACAATAATTAAATAACATATGATTTAAAAAACTTTTCAGTCAATAAACACACACACACACACACACACTTGTAACTTAACTTATAACTATCAAATACATTGCAAAAGAAACAAAAAAAAACATCAAGTGCATAATCTTTATCAATATTTTTACTAATTCTACGAACTTATTAACAGTCCAATATAATGTCTTACAAAGCTTTATTGGGACTCTTATCATTAGATTTCCCCACTTGGATTGGTAACTCTTTACCTTTAGAATCATGGTGGCAATTAAATATAACACCTACCGTTTCTCTAGATGATACATTAAACTTCCAAATCAATTCTAATGAATTAATTTTAAACAACTGTCCAAAGATACCTCAATTATCATGTAGTAGTTTGAAACCTGAAGAAGTGGATCTCTGTTGTTTTGAATCACCAGGTGGATTGATCCTTCAAACTCAATTTTGGAACTATGATCCTGCTTTGGGTGATTTGGACTCATGGACAATACATGGCTTATGGCCTGACAACTGTGATGGATCTTATGAAGAATTTTGTGATGCTTCACTTGAAATTACTTCTAATGAGATAGAACCATTGCTTCTCAAACATGGGGCTTTGGAATTATTAGAGAAGATGAAAAATTCATGGTTTAATAACGAAGGTCCTCAAGAAGAATTATGGGCTCATGAATTCAACAAACATGGTACATGTTATTCCACCTTAAAACCTTCATGTTACAATAAGGAAGATTCTCAATCGAAAAAGTACATTGTTGATTACTTCAACATCACAATGAATCTTTATGAACAGTTGCCAACTTTTGATCTTTTGACCAATGCTGGTGTTATTCCTTCCCATACTACGAAATATAACACTGAGAAGACATTAATTTCTCTTAAAACACAATTCGGTAAAGATGTCCACTTGGGCTGTGATGAGCGTGGTGGTTTGAATGAGGTTTGGTATTACTTTAACGCTTTAGGTTCATTAAGAAATGAACATTATACTCCTATTGATACCACTTTTGCTACTACTTGTGGTGAATCGTTCTATTACTATCCAAAGGCTATTAAACAAGAAGAAGAAGAAGAGGGGAAAGTTGAAACGGCTTCTAAAGTACAGCCACCTGACCATGACGGTTTATCCTGTCCAACATCTCTCCCGCTTTCCTGTTCCAATACAACATTGATTGAAAACTCCTGCTGTTTTGAAAGTGGTGGTATTATCTTGCAAACACAATTCTGGGATTATAGTCCAGCAACAGGTCCAAATGACACATTTACTTTACATGGATTGTGGCCAGATGACTGTGGTGGTGGATATCAACAGTTCTGTGATAATTCAATGAATATTAAAAATCCAAGAGCCTTGTTGGAATCATTTGAAGGTGGTCATGAATTAGTGAATGATATGGTAACTTACTGGAAGGATTTCAAGGATAATGATGACTATCTATGGGAGCATGAATTCAATAAACATGCCACTTGTTTTTCTACTCTAAACCGTAAATGTTACGGTGGAAATTATGTTAAGGATGCCGAAGTTTTCGATTTCTTCAACATATCTATGAATTTATTTAAGACTGTACCAACGTATGATTGGTTGTTGGAAGAAGGTATTTTCCCATCCACAACCAAAGAGTACACAAAAGAGGAGATTTTAAGCGCCTTAAGAAAGCATTATGGAGCTGAACCATTCATCAGCTGTGACTTTCACAATAATCTCAATCAAGTTTGGTACTATCATCTCTTACAAGGTTCTATTTTAGGAGAACAATTTGTCAGAATCGACTCTATGAATCCTTCCCGGTGTAGAGCCACTGGGATTAAGTTCATGCCTAAATCACCAAGAAGAGTACCAATTAAGCCAACAACAACTTTGAGTGGTCCTTCGAAACCAACTGCATCTCCGGGTTATAGAGGTACTATTAAACCTTCTGGTCAACGTGGTTGTTTGATTAAGAATGGGAAATGGTATGTTAGTGGCTCTTGTGCTGGATATACTTTGAATAAGTTGAGTAATGGATTTGTCACCATTAAATCCTCAGCTGGGTTTTGTTCTGTTTTCCAGGATATTTTTTCTTGTTCCTCTATGAATCGTCAACCATTTGAATTTGACTATGATGATAAATCAGGTGCTATTGGAGTTAATGGAGTTTACACTTGGCATTCGGATGAAATTCCAGTGAGGTTCAAACAATCTACTATTCTTTTAGGTGAAGGTGGCGCTGCGGAGTTTAAACTACATTTCAATTGAACAACAACTTTATAAATCGTCTATATTGATAAAATTAAAATCTTATATATCTGTGAAACTTAAAAATTAAAAATCAATCAAAAGAAAAAAAATAAAAAACTCCAATATATAAACAGAAATCAATTAACGTATATCAGGAACCAAAGTCGTCTATTCAACTCTTCCCATATGGCTTATTTGGCAAATACATTGGACAGTTCACACTTGAATTTTACCACTTATTCGGTTAAATCTGAATTAATGTTGCTTTTATTAGTAAATTATACTTGAAGGATTCAATTTTTTAATATTTCTTAATGACAAGAAAAACGTGGGGAATCATACTTAAAATACATCCAAACATCTGTGCGTTTAAAATAGGCTCCCTGAAAAGAAACATGAAATGCAGTGGCGTGTGTCCACTGCCGAAATATCCGTACACGGCTGGGATTTATTTATTTTTTGTTTTATCTTTGTGCCACCCCTAGGATATTTTATTTTTTTTATTTTTTGAAGAGCAGGTTTGCTTATTCTTTATTGATCTACAATATATTAACAAATCAATTCAAAA
>JADIOT010002566.1:2469-22960 GCA_018343995.1 Waltiozyma sp. UFMG-CM-Y6624
GAAGAAGAAGAAGAAGAAGAACTTCCTTCTGAAAAAAAAATTGAAGAACAATATATCAATCCACAATTACAAGTTCTCACTGGTGATTTAATTTATACACTTCGTTCAGTGATTGTTCATTTCGGTACACATAATTATGGTCATTACATAGCCTTCCGTAAATATAGAGATGTTTGGTGGAGAATCAGTGATGAAGATGTGGAGATTGTCACTGAAGAAGAAGTTATCAATACTCAAGGTGTTTTTATGTTGTTCTACGAATTAAAGAGTTTGGTTGATGACTTGGGATCTAAGAAAAAGGAAGATGAAGACTTTGGTCCAGAAAAAGAGGCTGAAATATCTTACCAACAGCATCAAAAGACTGTTAGTAGTGAAGAAGAAGAAGAAGAAGAAGAAGAAGAAGAAGAAGAAGATATTGACGAACAAGCGGTTAATGCTACTGCTTTCAGATTTGCCAATCTTTAAAAAAAAACAGATAAGTAAATGCATATATTTTGAAAAAAATTTGAACCTTTTAATATATATTTTATTTTATTTTATTTTATTTTATTTTATTTTATTTTATTTTATTTTATTTTATTTTATTTTATTTTATTTTATTTTATTTTATTTTATTTTATTTTATTTTATTTATTTTATTTTATTTTATTTTATTTATATAAAATTTGCCTTTTTGTTTTATTCATATTAAAATAATAATAATAATAATAAATACCAACTAAGTTTGGTCAGTTACTTTTTTCAAGTTTGGTTTTATTCAGTTTCTTAAGATTAGTGTAACAATCAAAGGCATAGTGACCCTGATTCTCACACATAGTACAAGTGATGCGACATTCCCTCCTAACATCTGTATTTCTTCACTGAAGCAATCATTTTCAACTTAACCTGTCTAGATGCCATCACTGTTGCTTTCTTCCTTGGTGAAAGTTTTACCTGAAGGATCTATTGGGTCATAGATATTTTTTTTTTTCAAGGGGAAAAAATAGAGGCGCTCTCCTTACTTTATATCTATTTTCATTAGATACTGGAACAGATCGATATTTTCTAAATCGTCTTCAGGGGAAAGTCATAACTTTGAACTTTACACATGAATGAGACTTACAATGACGAATGAAAAATTCCATAACATCATGAAGGTCACTGGATTCTTCTCTTATTTGCTGATAGTTCACAGGTGTAATAAAATTTATCATTTTCCATCATTTTGGGTAAATTTAATATTCTTCATATTTGAGAGCCACTTTTGCTACTAGACAAAATTGAGATATATGTTAATCCCAATAAATCCGAGATAGTTTAGTGGCTAGAATCTCCGTTTGTCGCATGGTGGACCGGGGTTCGATTCCCCGTCTCGGAGTTTATTTTTTAGGAACTACCATTATAGTTTTTCAATGGTTGTTGTCCTTAAGATGTTTTTTTTTTTTGCTTTTTTTTATTTTCAAAAGGTTTATATATATGTGAATTTTTACTCATATTTTTATTAATTTTTGTTTTTTAATGTGCTTTTTTTTTGATTAACTTTTATTTAAGTAAGTAAGAATGTTAGTGTTCCTAGTTGTGGACCGGAGTCATTTTGCTTGCACGTGTCTAAAAATCCGTATTCCATTCATTCCCGGAACTCCCTGATAGAATCTATACATAGTTAAGGAAGGATCTTCATATATGCTTTAAAATTAATGATGAAACATTTGGCTATTTTTTTTAAATATATATATATATATTATAATAAGAAAAAATGGCTATTTTTGAAAACTTATCAACCTGAAAAAGAATGAATAAGGAAAAGATAAGTTTTCAATGTCAATTTGAACTCTTTTTTAGCCTATATTATGATTATATAAGCCTAGAAATTGAATTTTAAAAGTTGACTCCTGTAAAATTGGCTTAATCAACTGCATAAATACAACGATGAATGGGAAATTGAGACACAATTTTTTTGTTGAATGGGCAAAAATCTTAAGATTTGAACACTATAAATATAAATAACTATATTAAAGTTAAAAACCAACAAAAAAATTAGTTTAGATTTTGTTATTAACTGTTTGTTCAAAAAATATAAATAAATAAAATGGAAAACATTACAATCGGTATTCTTGGAGGTGGTCAATTAGGTCGTATGATTGTTGAGGCTTCTCATCGTCTTAATATCAAATCTATCATTCTTGATGCCCCAAACTCCCCAGCCAAACAAATCAATGCCCTTGATGCTCATGTTGACGGTTCCTTCAACGATGAAAAGGCCATCATGGAACTTGCCTCCAAGGTGGATGTGATGACTATTGAAATCGAACATATTAACGTTGACGCCATCAAGAGAGCTCAAGAGGCCTACCCAAACTTAAAAGTTTATCCAATTCCTGAAACAATTAAGCTCATCCAGGACAAATACTTACAGAAATTACACTTGATTGAACATGGTATCAAAGTCACCGAATCAATCGATGTTGAAAACACTGTGGAGTCCTTAGCTGCAGCTGGGGACAAATTCGGTTATCCATATCTTTTAAAGGCCCGTACGTTAGCTTATGATGGTCGTGGTAATTTCGTTGTCAAGACCAAAGAAGACTTGCAGAGAGGGTTGGACTTCCTTTCCAACAGGTCTTTGTATGCAGAGAAGTTCGCCCCATTCACCAAGGAATTAGCCGTCATGGTTGTTAGATCCATTCACGATGAGACATTTGCCTATCCAGTGGTTGAAACCATCCATGAAAATAACATTTGTCATTTGGTGTATGCCCCAGCCCGTGTTGAGGATTCTGTTCAATTCAAGGCCCAGCAATTAGCCAAGGCTGCCATTAAGACTTTCCCAGGCTGTGGTATCTTTGGTGTGGAAATGTTTCTTTTGGCCAATGGTGAATTGTTGATCAATGAAATTGCCCCAAGACCACATAACTCTGGTCATTACACCATTGATGCCTGTGTTACTTCACAATTCGAAGCTCACGTGAGAGCTATTGCCGACTTGCCTTTGCCAAAGAATTTCACCAGATTATCAACAAGTAACACCAACGCCATCATGTTGAACGTTCTTGGTGCCAAGGAGGCCAATGGTGAATTGGTTACCTGTAAGAGAGCTTTGGAAACTCCAGGTGCCTCTGTCTACTTATACGGTAAGACCACAAGATATGAGAGAAAGATGGGTCACATCAATATCGTCTCGGATTCGATGGGTGAATCTGAAAGAAAGTTGAAGTACATCTTAGGTGAAACAAGTACATTTGAAGAAGAGACAACAAACAAACCAAAACCATTAGTCTCAATCGTTATGGGTTCTGATTCCGACTTACCTGTGATGTCTCAAGCTGCTGGCATCTTAGAGAAATTCAACATCCCATTCGAATTGTCCATCGTCTCAGCTCATAGAACTCCATATCGTATGCAAGAATTTGCTAACAATGCCGTTGGTCGTGGTATTAAAGTCATTATTGCTGGTGCTGGTGGGGCTGCCCATTTACCTGGTATGATTGCCGCCATGACAGCTCTTCCTGTCATTGGTGTTCCTGTTAAGGGGTCTACTTTGGATGGTGTTGATTCCTTATATTCCATTGTTCAGATGCCAAGAGGAATTCCTGTTGCCACTGTTGCTATTAACAACAGTACCAATGCCGCTTTGTTGGCAGTGAGAATCCTGGGTGGATTGAATGTCGATGTTTTAAACAAGATGGAACAGTTCCTTGTTGACCAAGAACGTGATGTTTTGGATAAGGTTGATATCATTGAAGCTGTTGGATACAAAAAGTACCTTGCTGAACATTTGAAGAAATAGGCTATGATGATTAGAGGGAAAGAATAAGTCCGTATAAACCAATAAATGTAAAAACAAAACAAAACAAAACAAAACAAAACAAAACAAAACAATAACAACAACAACAACAACTTAATATTAGAGACACCTACATATTGATCTACACAAAGTAAAAATCAGACCTTTTTTTTAAAAAATAAATATTAATCATTAAAAAGATAATTATAAAACAACTAGAGAACAGCGGACAACAATTGATGGAACTCAAGTCTTACTATTACTACCTCTTGAAGACGATCTCAATCTATTAAACCAACTCTCCTTTTTTACAGGTGGCGAAAGTCCCAGTTCTTGTTGATCAAGTCTATCTGAGTGGTCAACCCATCTTGATCTTCTCTCTTCTTTCTCAAATTCCAGAGGAATTGACACATTATAGGACGCACCGGTTGGGAACATAGAAACCGGTCTCTTTCTATCCTTAGGAATTGTGGTGGTGTTGATCTTGTCTATCGGTGTATTTGTTTCTTCATAGCCCACAACGTTGCTGATTGTTGGTTGTACTAACGAATCTTCATCTTTTGTTTGCTGATACTCTTCATCATCAGAAGACTCATCCTGATCTGTGTGGTTGCTATGATAGCTATGGTTGCTATGGATTCCAAAATACGGAATTTTCTTTATATGGTCTGGAATTCCACTAGCTGAAGAAAGTGAATGAGAATGTGGTCTATTTTTCGCACTGTTATTTCTGTAAACCTTAAGATTGGCATTTGATGTGACCTTAGGTAATGTATTATGATTGATCGAGGTCTTGATTGTAGTATCCGACGACTCTGTGGCTGATTTATCTTCAGGCTTGGTTGTAATTATTTGAGGAACTGTCAGTTTTTGTGACTTGGAAACTTCAGCACTACTGTATTTTTTGTTATCCTTTCTACTATCCTTTTTAATATCTGGCAAGACTCTCTTGGAGTATTCAATCAATAATTCCACCACAGCTTGCGAGAGTGCATATTCATCTGGATTTAAATCATGATTTGGATGAGACAAAATAGAAGGTTGGAAAATAGCTGCCAAGTTTCTAGCAGGCATCAAATTATCCTTTGCTTGTTCTGCAAACATATTCAACATATCCAAAAGATAATACAACAAATGTTTATGAGCTATTGGAAGGCTATCAATCAAAGTACGATACTCCTTCAAAGCATACCGTATTTCCTTAGCGATTTTCTTCTGTTTCTTGGCATCGCTTTGTCTTTTCTTCTCTAACTCCTCTGGAGACAATTCTGTTTCATCATCGTCTGTGAATGGTGGATTTTGAATTTCAGACGGATCACCACCAGCAGCGGAAATTTGTTTCTGTTTTTGAATAATTCTTAATCGTTTTTCAATTGTATCATTTCTAGCTTGAATATGAGTGATTATTCTAGGTCTTGAACTCACGGGCAGTCTGAAGGCATCATAAAGTTCAAGTGGTACTAAAGGCTGTGGAAGATTGTTTAGAAATCTTCTGAAAATGGAAGCTGCATCATGAACGGTATATCCATCCCAGGACATTTTTCTACCATAATCAGGCGAAGTACTGAAAATGTACTGCAACTCCTTAACCCTTCTGGAAGAACCTGCAACTCTAAAAATACCCTCCTTCTTGATACCCTTTTCTTTCAAATGAGAACCACATTTACCTATGATCAAAGGAATTTTACCATATCTAATAAAATCGTTAGGATCATCACTTGGAACAGAAATCAAACTATCAGCAATATCAATGGATTCCTGTAGTGGAACACCAAATATCTCATTACCAAGTTCAAATGGTTTATTAGATGAGATAAACTGATCTCTCTGTTGACGTATTTCCTCTTCGTTTAGCCTTGGTCTGGTTGATGTGAAGGATCTTGATTTTAAATTAAAAGAAGGCCTAACAAGGTTCCCACTGGTGAAACTAGGAGTTTCAGAAAAGGTATCACCAGATGAGTTCTGTGACCTTTTAAAAGGTTTCCACCAGGATGATAATCCAGCTGATGTTTTACTTGGTGACTGTTCTGTTGATGTGGACATTTTGTATGTAATGATATCTTATACTATGTTGGCAATGAAACTTTTCTCTTTTTTTCTTTGATAATTCTTCCAGATATATTCCATTAATTAAAAGCAGAAAGATGTTCTATGAGATTTATTGAAAAGAAGTTTTGAATGAAAGTAGGTTGGAATGAAGGCAAAGTGTATAGCGCCCACCCTTATTATGTCAGAAAGAGATTAGAATTCAGATTTATAAAGACAGTTGGATCTTTTTGTCAGGTAAGTGATAAGAGAGCTAGCCCTAGATTTATGAGGAAAAAAAAAATCTGCGCGGTAGAAAATCGGATTATCCTTGCCTTCGTGTTGGATACTGGGGGGTTTTCTTTTGAAAAGTGGAGATGATGTGAAAATAAACAAAGATGTGCCAAATAAAGTGAATTGGTTTAAATAATAGATTGATGGTAAGTCAAAAACCCAATTTAGCTAGTGCGTTGGCTTGTAATTATGAATGTGTGATAAATATGGCAAAGAAAATTTGTTGATTATTCTAAGCCCAAGGATGTTTTTTTTTTAAAACTTTCTAGATATAAAATGTCATGGATTATTTCAAATAAAACTAACTAGCAGGATGAGACAGGTTTTTTGAATTTCGCACAACAAACCGCGCTCGTTTCTAAAATCGTTATAAATTCTTACGAATTAGGAACATTGCCTGCCAGAGTGATACGTCAAGATGCATTGTTGTCATGACAACCATCCTGATTGAGCGATTATGAGCCTGCCTTTGGTGTATTACCTAAAAATAACATCAAGGTTAATTTCAAGATGTGTATATACATATTATGCAATTAATTATAATTTTAGGCTTCAGTTATGGGCGAAAATTTTGTAATAGTCTCTAACCAATCATATTTTCAACTTATCATTTCAAGGATGTTATAAAAGTACTAAAAGGAAATCTAAACCTCCAAATATTTAAAGAATTTATAAGGAGGTTCTTTCCAAGAAAAAAAAAAATCAAACCCTTGTCTTCAATATATAAAATTTTTTTGTATATTGGAAAGGTATTGTAATTTGGTTCTTTAAAGTAGAAATCAACCATAAAACATAATGTCACACAAAACAGTTTCAATTTCGAAAATAAAACAATTCATGGAATTAACCAACGGGACTCCTCAAAAGCCACCAGACAGGTCAATATGAGAATATATATATATATATAAATAAAAAATATCGGATGTTCAAGTCAACTTTTCAATTCATTTGAACATAGTTACCAGGGAAGACACCTTCAACACCGTTAACTCTACCAGTCCACCAACCGTTAGAATCTGCAGTTCTTTGGACAATTTCAATGACAGTACCGGCAGTAAAGGATATATCACCCTGAGCTTGAGCGGTATAATCATAAAGGGCTGTACAGGTCTCAGCAGCTGGAACAGGAGCAGGAGCAGGAGCAGCAACAGGAGGAACAATAGGAGCAGCAACAGGAGCAGCGACGGGTATACTTGGAGACCCATATGAGCTTTGTGGAGTACCATAAGAGGTGGATGCAGCTGGTTGAGCATATTGGGAGACTGGGGTTTGTTGACCATAAACTGGCTGTTGACCGTATTGGGCCTTTTCGTTTGGATAACCTTGTGGCGTTGTTTGACCATAACCAGCATAAGCTGGAGCCGGTTGACTTCCAGGTGGGGTATATTGTGGTAGACCAGTACCGGTTGGAGATAGTGGACTGGAAGATTCATCAGCTTTACCGTAACGACGCTTAGTCATTTCCAACTTATGTCTAGCATGTCCCATCTTGAAGTGAGTGATACCAATTGCATCACAGCGTTCTTGGATATCACCTCTTTTAGCGTTAAACGTTTCAATGATGTCTGAATCCAAGTCGAAGTATGGGATCTTCATGTCTTGGAATTTGTTGTATAAGGTGTAGAAAATGTTCAATTGCATAAAATAGAAGGAAACGAACAAAGGTTGAACGAACTGAGCCTCCAATTGGAAAAGAATAGGAAGTTCTTCCTTTAACATGTTGTTGTAGTAATCGTATTCTTCTTGAGCTATTTGAACCTCGGCTTCTGCCTTGTACATCTTTTCTTCATCCTTGTCCTTTCTCTCCTTTTTGGATTCAAGTTTGTTGTAAGTGTTCTTATGTCTATCCAAATCCAATTGTTTATGGGCTCTTTTGGTAGCCATCTTTCTGATAGCATCGATAATCTTTAAAATTTCTTGTGCAGGTTGAACAATCTTACTTTCAATCAATTCCAAATCAGGCTTCAAAATTTGTTGTAGTTCTGCAACAACAGCCCTGTATTGAGTAGCAGCTTCGATACCTTCAGGATTGTCTTCAGGAATAGTGGAGTTTGGATCAGATAGTTTACCAGAAATTGGCTTAAAAATTTCTTCAATGGCCTTGGAGAAACCAATTTGATGGGTTAACATCCCATTAACTGCCGTAAAATACTTCTTAGAATCCTCACTCAATTTCTTAGTTTCCATCTCGATTTCCTTGAAACGTCTCTCAGCATCATCATAGACAGGATCGTTTGTAGTTTCACCCATGTTAAACTTCTGTCTGAAAGTTTGAGGGGCCTGTAATTTATTGTTAGCATTTGGGAACCCAGAAGTTTTGGTAGATTCTCAGAGAGAACACCTACGCCCACATTGCAAACTTAACACATACTCTAGTGATTGCCTTTGTAAACCCTTTAAAACTCATATTATCTTTATAAAAATTGTTCCTTTAAATATTTTAAGTTGTTTCCAATTGTATTTGCGGTTTCTTTTTAGTAGCAATTGGGATTCTATCTTTGCCTTTGGGTTATTAAAATCAGATTTCATTTTCTTTTCTTTGATTTTGTTGCCACGCTCGTCCGCATGACACTTTCCGTCTGCACAGCCAAACCAACACACACACACATACAACAAAAATTCAATTTGAGTGTTTGTGTCACATGACTTTATACAAGGGCTTGTGTGTTTAAATAAACTTTTTATACTTTTTTTTAATTAAATAAATATATACTTTTTTTTTTCCAACTAACTTTAAAAATTTCTAAATAAACATTAAAAGTTCAATTTCATTTCAATTGTTCTATAAGTAGGCTTTTCATTAAGATCATCGCTTGAATGTAAATTTCTTTCCACAAAGGTTAAATTATTATTCTTATCTATCAATACCACAATCTGAGTTCTAGTTCCATAATATTTCCCCTGGAAAGGATTTTCATGAGTGATATCTGTTAATAAAGGTGGAACAAAGATTGTGTTTGGAATCTCATCATAATTATCAACGTATGGTTTGGATTCATCGATAGAAGAAGTCGTCAAGATACCCAAAAGAACATCAATAAAACTATTCTTATCTATTGAGTTCTTTTCCAGATTTTCAATTTGTCTCTTTAAAAGTCCTTCTGCTATCTTTACTTTAGGCCAAGGTTCATCATACGAAGAGTTGGACAAGCCAAAAGTTTTCACCTGTGCATTATTGCAATTATCATCATTGTAGAATTTAAAATTATCTTTGTTTTTGTTTGAGATAATGTCGAACTTTCTTGTTAACAAATCACCAAAAAATAAGCTGAAACCACCAATATTTTGTAACAAATCAGGATCATGCCATTTCGCAGAAAGTTCATTGAGAAAGTCCTGTCTTGTTCGTGTCTTAGTAGTGACTGCTTCCAATGGCAAAATACCTCGTGAAATGTTATTCATTCCCTCACTCAATATTCTAGTTCTCTCTCTGTAATTGACAAGGACTGAGACTTTATGGTTGTCCAAGTTTACAGCAAGCCACGTACCATGTCTTTGAGAATCAACAGGACATAAGATACGTTGATCTTTGTACTTTCTTTCAGACACAGATTCGGTTTGTCTTTTGAAGTACTCATCACGATTAGATATCAATATGAAAGGGTATTGCTTGGATGAGGTGGAAAAAACAAATATGCACATGATAAATAAGTCTTAAAGATTTTGTTTTGTTGTTAAAAAGACTCCTTTGGGTGATTTTTTTTTTTTTTCCTTTTTAAATATAATAACTTTTGCTAAAACCATTCAAATTTCATTATTATTTGATCTATTAATAATTATTTTTTTTTTAATTCTATAATTTGCCTCCACCCCACACTATTTTGTGGCCCAAGAAAAGTTGATCACCTAAAATTCATTTTACACCTGAGGACCCTAATTAGACAGGGTAACCCTGACAGGAACCCTAATTTTCCCTTGCACCCACTTTTGTACACTGGAATATTTCACAATTTTGAGACTTTCTCCCAGGTTTAGACCTTTTCTCTACCAGATATTAAATATCGTTAAAATACAAAAATTAACAATTAATCAATATGTCATTGGTCACAGTGGGGTCGTACAAAGGTACTGATGATACAACCGTTTTTCATATCCCTTCTTCCAACTCTAAATCACCTTTATTAATCTTTCTTCCCGGAAATCCGGGATTCATACATTATTATACTCATTATCTTTCTCTTATCCATGAAGCTTTGAAATCCTCTGTGGATATTGAAGTCTTGGGTATTTCTCATGCAGGATTCGAAGCTGAGACTAAACATTGTAATAGAGTGTTCACCTTAGATGAACAAGTTAAACATAAGATAGAGATCATTGAGAACTTTTTGGAGAAAGATATTGAGAAAAGAGACATTTATATATTTGGACACTCAGTGGGCGCTTTCATTGCTCAAAGAGTAGTAAGTGATTCCAATGAAAATAGCAGAATTCGTAAACAGTTAAAGTTTATTGGTTTGATCACACCTACTATTATTGATATTCACAAATCCACTAAAGGTCAAAGATTACTCACTTTATCACAGTATCTTCCAAATATTAACACGTACATTTCAAAACTCACATATCTTACTAGGTTATTACCGGAGTTCCTTTTGGATAAGGCTGTAAATCATGCCATGAGAAACTCCACCATCCTTGATTCGTTCACCATAACAAAGAAATTCATTACAAATGAGCATATCGTTAAACAATCATTAGGTTTAGCAATTGAGGAAATGAATTTGATCCAAGATACTTGGGAATATAATTACAAATTCATGAAAGATTTCTCAAAAGTGAAGAAATGGTTCTTTTTCACGAATCCTGATAATTGGGTCGCATTGAATACACAAATTGAGATACAAAGAAAACTTGTGGATGATTATACTGAAAATTCTATAGATAGAGATGACGATATTGGTCATAGTTTTTGTATTGACCATAGTGTTGAATTCAGTACGATTACTTTAAAACGACTAAACGAGGTTCTTTCAGATATTTAAGATTCATTTTTTAGGAAATTAAAAAAAAAAAAAAAATAAAAAAATAAAAAAAAGTTATTTTCTCTTTTTTCATTATTATTTTTCTAGATTAAATGACACAAGATCACGTGAATGACACATTTTTTTTTTTAGATAACGAAAAGAGTCAATTATATATATAATTTTTTTTTAGAATAGTCTCATATTATTGTATTTATTATATTAATATAAGTATATATTAAGCAAAGCTCACATTATTAAACAACTTCTCCTAAGAGATTTTCTTTTCATTACTGCAAACCCCCCTATCTTAAACCATTGGAAACTACTCCTACATTTCACAGATAGAGTGTTCCATTGCAAACGTTTTACTTTTTTTTTTCTTTCTGAAAAACAAAGAGAAAAAAATTAGAAAATACAGTCATGAATCAACACGAAATTAGACCAATGATCGCCCCCTTCATTGAGTCAGACACCCCATCTACAGATATCGAGGATTCACAAACTGGTAACTTTCTCTATGTGATTGTGTCCACATCTGCGGTTGGAGGGTTTCTTTTTGGTTATGATACCGCTTGTATCTCTTCCATTTTAATGTTTCTTGATAGTCATGAGACTTTACAGCCCAGCGATTCTGAGAAGGGTCTTATCACTGGTATCACTTCTATTGGTTCACTTATAGGATCCTTAGTTGCCGCCGTGTTGTCTGATAAGTTTGGAAGAAAACCAATACTTTTCATTTGTTGTCTTGTTTTTGTGTTCTCTTCTATTCAGTTAGCTCTGACTAACTCTATCGATTGGTTGATCAAGGGAAGACTGGTAGTTGGGCTTGCTGTTGGCGGTGCTTCCATGGTTGTTCCTGTTTACATATCAGAGATTGCCCCACAGAGGCGAAGAGGCCAACTAATAACTATCAACTCAGTTTCTACTACAGGAGGCCAACTTTTGGCCAATTTGATAGCTTACAGAATCCAAGGCTATTCAAACTCAATTAATTGGAGAATAATGTTTGCATTCAGTGGAATCCCACCGTTATTGGTCCTAGGTCTCATCAAGATAATTCCAGAGTCACCAAGATTCCTTATCTTGAACAAAAAATTGGAAAAGGCTCGCCAATCATTGAAAATTATTTATCCCAACAGTTCGGCCTTCCAATTAGACGCCAAAATCAATATTATCTCTAAGGATATAACTAATGTACAGAAGGCAAATCTCGAAAGCAACGTAAAGGTAATAGGACCACCAGCCATAAGAGCCCTAGCTGTGGGTGTCTTCATTATGGTTTATCAACAAGCAACGGGGTTTAACTCATTCATGTATTACGGTGCAACGATATTTAAAGACCGTGGAATGTCAGACCCACTTTTGGTCTCTATTGGAATCAGTGCTGTAAATTTCATCTTTACTTTTGTGGCGTTGAAATATGTTGACAAATGGGGACGTCGGAGAATGCTATTGCTCACTACATTTTTGATGACTTTGTCTTTGTATGCTTCGTCACTGACTTTCCAAAGAGATAATGATGGATTGGCAGTGTGGTTGATACTAGCATTTGTGGCTTGTTATGCTTCTGCATTAGGAACGGTTCCTTGGCTATCGGTAGAATTCATTCCGTTGGAGATTAGATCCATTGGCGGTTCGGTGATATCTTCAACGGGTTGGTTGACGAATTTCGTTGTTTCTGTTAGTTATCTTCAGCTTATGGATTGGATTAACATGTCTGGTACATGTCTGGTCTTCTCGCTGATTTGCTCTGTTGGTTGGATAGGTGTCTATCAGTACTATCCTGAGGTTAACGGATTATCTTTAGAAGAGACAAGGAACATTTTTCAGAACGGTGTTGATTTGAACTATGGGTCTGTATCAAACAGTGCTACGCCGAATCAACAATATTGTTGATTGATTTTTTTATAAAGGTCCAATAACATAATAAATGCATTCTTCTTTACACATTCTTTTAACCACCAAAGATCCCATCAGTTTCAAAAACAGCTTTCATTTGGTCAACAGTGTAGTTCTGTAAGAGACACAATTGTAACAAGATTCTACACTTTTGAGGATTCAAGTACCCACCAGCAATGGCTCCCTTAGAACTCTCACCGTCGAATTGTGGTAAAGACCAAGCAGTAACACAACCATCTTGAGATCTTTTAGAGTACACAACTGGAATAGCGTACTTTTCCCAGATGTACTTCAAGATTTCATTAGTTTCATCACTCAAGGAACCAGCACCAGAAGTAGCCATAACGATAGCCTTGGTTCCGATTTGGTCAACAGCTAATTGTAACAAGGCTGGGTTAAACCCTTGGACGTTGTAAAAGACACTTACTTCTGGTAATTCGTTTCTTCTCTTAGTGTCAACACGGGTCAAGTCAAGTAATCTGATCAATTTGGCAGAATCGATATTGAAGCTGATCTTAGATGGTTGAGATTTAGGATAGTAGTAATGGACCGCATCGTGAACAAAGTTACCGAGGAAACCAGCTTGACCAGAAGATTTAAAGGTGTCTAAACTGTTAGCGTTGGTCTTGGTGATGTAGAAACCAGAACCAATAGAGTCGTTCAAGACAACCAAGACACCTCTATCCTTGGACTCTGGAGCAGCAGCAACTCTGATGGCTTGGTATAAGTTGAAAATGGCGTCAGAGGAAACATTGGAAGATGGTCTCATGGAACCCGTGATGACGACAACAATATCTGGAAAATTTACAGTCAAGTCTAAGAAAAAGGCGGTTTCTTCAAGAGAGTCAGTACCATGGGTAATGACGAAGTTCTTGATGCCTTCATTTTTATAAGATTGTGTGATTTCGTTGTGTAAGATTAAAAGATGAGAAGAACTTAAATCCTTGGAATCCAAGTTGAATAGTTGTTTGTACTTAAGATCCAGATCCTTTGGTAAGTCTGGAATCTTGCTAACCAAATCTTCAACGGTTAAATCGACTTTGTAGTTGCTGGTTGCAGTGTTGGAATCGGCCTTGGAGGCAATAGTACCACCAGTTCCAAGAATCTTGATGGTGGTTAAAATTTGTGTGTTTTCAGTCTTGGTATCAGTGATCTTAATTTCAGTCATTGTGATACGATGTGGAGTCTGTAATTGGAATGGTTTAAGAGGAATATCGAATTGAAAATAAACCTATAAGATGTGGTTGATGTGCAACTTCCAAGAAGTTTTCTAAGGTTTATAAAAACAAAATTGTACGCCTGTGATAATGTGCGTAATTTTGAACAAGATTAAAAGCTCATCTCAGATCTGACTTGAGCCCAAAGCTGCCTTATAAAAAATTTGTGACTCGCCGTTGCCGCGCCGTTCGCCGCGTTCCTTTTTTGCGATTTTGCCCTTTAGTCGGATAAATTATTTGATTTAGGCGTCAAGTTATTGTGGAAAGGAAGGGCCACGCTCAAGGTCTTGTGGCGGTGGGTAGTTTTGAATTATTTATAATTATAATTTATAATATATTTATTTTATACATTTCAATCTTCAAAATCCATTAGCTTTAAAGATTTATATCTGGATAGCATCAGTAACCAAGGTGTTATCTGTATATCAATATAACTTTCAAGCAATTTTCTTCTAGGTCTGTGATCACAATATACTTTTTTTAAGGATCAATTCTTATTCTTTCAGTCTTCTGTTTATTAATTAAAACATATACAAGATAGATATTATTTATGGCATCAATTACTATAACATATCAGACATAATCTATTTATAATATCATAAGATTTCAGCGGCTAATTATAGAAAGAAATATTTAAAGACTTTTCGTCAAAACTTATATATACTTTTTTTTAATATTTTCCAAACCCAGGAGTTTTTTTTATTCTTGGAACTTGTAAATTAATTCCACACACTGCACAAAAAAAAAAAAAGTTAGCGCGCGCAAGTTTGCAAAACTCCTTAAAATTTTCTTTAAAATTATATTCTGTACTAAAAGTTGAAAGCCCTTAAAAAGAATATAAAAATTTCACCTTTATTTACAATTTAATTGATCCACTTTGAAGAAGTATGTTTGCTTGGTTGTTTGAAATCGACAAAGAAAACAATTCTGTGATCTGGAAGTATTTAAGTGGTGAAACTATCTTTGACCCTATTATAATGTAAGTATACTGAGAAAAGTAATAAAGAATGTGTCTCCCTTCAGTGGCAAAACCAGAATACTGACGTAGAAATACCTTCCATAGATTTCTCATATCAACCTACAAAATGATTTTAGCTTCATCTACGCTTTCCTTTATCTTCTTTGCAGTGTTATTTTCATTTGTTGCATTCTTTGCATCTATCCTAATTATTCCTCTTGTGATCCTTTCTTTCTTATTCGCAGGGTTAGTCGTGGTGTTCAATGGGTTGAGTTATTTCACTTTCAGATTGGCTTCATCAGAATATAATCATACAGTCTTGTTCCTTAATAGGGCAATGAGAAATTTGGCTGATAATTTGCCACCTTCTGTTGGTGTTGTTGAAGTTGGAAAATTAAACAAATCAACTTTTACGAATACAGAATCACCATTTGAACCAGAAAATATTGTGGAACAGGAAGGACGATTTTCTTTCAAGTCAATAGTTGAAAGATACATCAATAAGGCTAAATACTTCCCTCTATTAATTTCAAGAAAATCAAAAGAAAAGGAGGAAAAAATTGAAGCAGTGAGCTCTCTTGTTGAATCAGTTATTGAGGATACCACATCCACAGAATTAATTGGTAACATCGAAGATACTCCAATTGCCGAACCAGAGTCCAATGTGGATAAAGAAGAAACTATCCCTGTTTTGATCCATGAGGAACCAACCGCTGCCTCTATTAAATATATCATCCAAGATTTCGAGGAAGAACAGAAGGAACTGGAAGAGACTAAGATTGCTGAAAATATTGAATCTGAACAAACAATTAAGGATTTGTTAGATTCAGTTCATACAGAAGATGGATCTGCGATTGTATAAGATAGGCTTTTTATTCCACGAAACGAAAAGATTTTAATTCTTCGAATACCTGGCTGCTAAATTTGACTCATTTTAGAAATTAATATTGAAATTTCATCCAAACTAAGACGTATCATACAAACGTACATCAATTTACTGAATGCCAAAGCACACTCATAGCTTGTTTTATGATAACAAATTGCTTTTACTTTTTTTTTTTTATATATCCCATTTTAAATTATTTGTTTTCTTCATCTTTTTAATAAAAATTAAGTAAATATATTCCAATATATATATATATATATATAGATATAAAATTTGCATTTAATTGGAGATATTTGTAAGGATTTTCCATATATGAAGTGATAAAAAAGCCCTATACTAAGATCAGGTGAAGCGCGCGCCCAATAATAATTTAATTTCGGATGAACAAAGGTTGTCTGAAAAACACGTAAACGTTTTCACTGGTTAAGAGGATAGGTTTAAATGAAATATTAAACATTTCAATTGAAGTAAATTAAGTGAATATCAAAAATAAAATGAAAATTCAATTTCTTGTTCTTTTTCTTAGCGCAGTCATAAGTGCATTCAAAATCACAGATGGTTTATTAAAAACCTCCAAACAAGAATTAGATTTCTTTGAAACAGAATCTCTTTATTTGAACTCCACTCAAGAAATCTTAGAAATTTCCTTTAAGATTATGACCAAAACTAAGCCTGACCAAATCTTTATCAAGTTATCCAATGAGAACGGTGTTGAATCTTCATTTAAACCTATAACTAAGAAATTTGGTAACGATGCATACATCAACGAATTATCTCTCCCATTCACTAAATTACCAACCTTATTCCAAGCATCTTCTGAATTGGCCATTACTTTAATCATTGGCTCTGCTGAAGATAGATACTTGGAAACAGTCGGCATTTTGCAAAACACTCCTTATTTGATCTCCAAATCCAGTTATAAACCAATTGAAAGAATCCAAGCTAAGCCAGAAATTCATCATATTTTTGCTGAAAATCCTGCTACCGTTAATCCAATTATTGCGGTGTCATTCTCCTCTCTATCTTTCGTAGCATTCTTCGTCTTGCTTGCCGTTTGGGCTTATAATGGTGCTTTGAATTTGGGGAACTTTAAGTTTGATTTAACCCATATTGCCTTTATTGTTTTAATTATTGGATATGAGATTTCTTTCTTCTTTTATTATCTTGGTGATTCGATCTTTACTACTATTGGTAGAGTCGCTATCTTAACTGGGCCAACTGTTTGGTTTGGTTCTAGATTGTTGAACTATTTAGGACAATTGAGAATCGCTGGTCAACGTTAGTTAGGGGTATAGATCATCTTATTCAGTTGAGCCGATTTTTTTTTTGAATTAAATAAGAACTAAGATAAAAAAAAAATTGTAAATATATATATATATATTTTTAAATTTGTAATGTTACCCTATATCTAAGTCACGAGGGATAACGCCCGATAAAAAACTATTGAAAAAAGACATTTTGCAAATTCTGGAACACCGCGCGTTAAATATGAATAATCTTATCTGTCTATTTCATTGGCAGTAAACAAAACTTGTGCTTATCTCCAAGTTGTATGTAATAAGTCACATCATGACTAGGGAACACAACTTGAAGACCATTCTAGGTGAAGAAAAGTACAATGAGATCCATAATGTGAGTCTTTTTTTTTAAGGGGGGAGGTTTGTTTAAAAAAATTAGATCTTTACTAACTAAATCCTCTATACTTTTAGTCCAAAGTATTACTAGTTGGTGCTGGTGGTATTGGCTGTGAATTATTAAAAGATCTTGTTCTCTTAGCATTTGGAGAAATCCATGTCGTTGATCTTGATACTATTGATCTCTCCAATTTGAATCGTCAATTTCTCTTTAGACATAAAGATATTAAACAACCTAAATCAACCACTGCTGTTAACGCTGTGTCAGGGTTTAATTTCCATAATAGTAAGTTAATTCCTTACCAGAATTCCATTTATGAAACAGACGCTTTCCCATTATCATGGTTCGATTCATTTGATTTAATCTTTAATGCATTGGATAATGCTGAAGCAAGAGCTTATATTAATAAGATTGGTTTATTTTTAAACAAAATCATCTTAGAAACCGGTACCACTGGTACTAAAGGGTATGTTCAGGCCACGATTCCTGGTAAGTCAGCTTGTTATGACTGCACTTTTCGTGAAACACCAAAGACTTTTCCTGTTTGTACGATTCGTTCCACTCCTTCTCAACCAGTTCATTGTGTCCATTGGGCCAAAAACTTCTTATTTTCTTCATTATTCGGTGAAGATGATGATTCTGTTGAGGATAATTCTTTGGAAGGCAAGGATTCAACGGAATTAGGTACCGATAATCAAGAAGAACTTCAAGCTTTGATGAAGGAATCTAATGAGTTAATAGAATTGAAAAGATCAATCACAGAACCAACTTTTGAAGATAATGTCATTGAAAAGATCTTTGTCAAAGACATTGAAAACCTTCTTCAGATTGAGGAACTATGGCAACAAAGGGCTAAACCAATACCAATTAATTACAACTCTAAAATAAAGGCTAAGATTTTAGAAATCACTAAAGAACAATTAGGAACCGGACAAAAGATATGGACTTTGGAGGAAAATCTCTTTGTTTTAATCTCTTCGATTCGTCAGTTACAAACTCGTTATACTGTCAATAACAATCCAATTGAATTCGACAAGGATGATGAAGACACCTTAGATTTCGTCGTAGCATCTACAAACATTAGATCTCATATTTTTAATATCCCATTGAAATCCAAATTCGATATCAAATCCATTGCTGGTAATATCATTCCAGCAGTTGCAACAACCAATGCTTTTATTGCCGGATTTTCTTCATTATTATCGTTGAACATTTTCAATAATGTTAACGCCTTTAAGGAAACAAGGGCTATTTTCGCTTCTCAAGCTAAGGATAGATTCTTATCGAGTGGTGAATTAGATTATCCTAATCCAAAATGTTCAGCTTGTTCCGTCACAAGAGGTATTGCTAACATCGATTTATCATCTTGTACTTTCCGAGAATTGATTGATTCACTTATGGTTAAGTACGGTTATGATGAAGAAATCGCCTTAAGTGTCGGTAGTAAAATCTTATATGATTTGGATTTGGATGATAATCTTGATAAATCAATTTCTTCTTTGAATGTGAAATATGGAGACCATTTGGAGATTCTTGATGAAACAGATGTCAAAACAACTGTAGAATTATACATTGAGACTAACGATCAGGGGAAAATCGTGTTACCTGATTTAATTATACCTGATAAGCTAAAACTGGTTGATGAAAATAAAAAGGCAGAAGAAGAAGAAGAAGAAGATGATGACCTTGAAGTTTTCGAAGAAGAAAATGAAGATGAATTAATGATCGTTGAAGAGAAATTGATAAACAATTCTGGAAAGAGAAAACTACAAGATATTGAAGAAGATTCAGTTGCAACAAAGAAGAATAAATCCTAGATTATACAAGCAATATTTAAATATATATATATATAATTATTCATATATATTTACAGGTCTAATAAATATAACTAAAGAAAAAAATTATGGTAGTGATTTTAAGAGATTATACTTTAAATAATATAAGTACTATCAATTATTTAAAGGACCACAAATATTTTGATATTTTGGATCCCACGGTTTAACGGTGTGCCCCGATTACAGTTACATATGCAATGCGGTTGGTAAATAATTCGGACGTATGTTGATGCCCGAGCTGCATATAAGCAAGTAACCCTCCGAAATTACGAAATACACCCAATACTTTTCAATATGGACCTATAAGATTAATCAATTTGAAAACAAGGCTATGTTGAAATCTCCGTTATTTCCTTTTACTATGGCTGTTTTCCAAAAAAAAAAAAATGGTTCGGATTTCAATTAAAATAATGATGATTGTGTAATCTGTCAAAAAGTATCGAACAATCATTTTTGATGATCTTTCCACAAACATTTACGTATATAACTTAGATATATATATATATATATATAAACCTGTAAATCATAAAAAAAGGTCGTCAATAAGGTTAATACCAATTGGCTTCTTAGATAGTGTGAATGATCCTTTTTCTTCTTCCACCCCCACCTGAACAAATATTTGTAATTTTGGGAAAAAAAGATCACATACAGGTCTGGTACAATCCTGTATATCGTAATTTTATATATAGGGTCAATAATTAATCTATTTAGTATTTAGTCACTGCTTCTAGATTCTTGGATCAGATGAGACACACTTCCCAGCTTTCGAAAAACAAAGAAAGAAACCACCGGTTTAACTTGTAAAAAAAAAGAAACATAGTATATAGTATTCAAAATCAAAAAAAAAAAAAACAACAAAATATGTATATAGAGCGATATAACAATAATAAGATTATTTAGATAAGATTTCAACAGGCCTAGTTTTTTCTTTCTTTTACAGGATATTTCTCTTGCATCTAGCTTTTTTTTACATGTCCAAAACTCAAATCGTATTTAAAAAAAAAAAAAAAAAAAA
>JADIOT010002567.1:0-34975 GCA_018343995.1 Waltiozyma sp. UFMG-CM-Y6624
TTTTTTTTGATAACTTGACACTTAGCTGGAGCTAAACCTGGATATTAGACATCATAGTCACACGCCAATCTTATAAGCCTTCAATTGCTCAACGACCAAAAAGATGATAATAGTATTTGGTCCCAATCTAACAAAGGCTGGCAACCAACCTTTGAACATGAACAAAGCACCTTCATTCTTGAAGGAATTCTTAATGATGGAAATAGCAGGTTCATGATGGGTATTGTTCATGATTCTGGTCTTTAAGACATCGACAGGAGAACAAATAGTGGTTGCAATCAAACCAGACAAGATCGAGGAGGAGAAAAATAATCCATTTGATTTCTCATCGAATTGAAAATGTGAAACAAGAGAAGATTTGATCAAATCATAAGAAACGACTTGGGAAGATGTCATCAAAACACCACGGACCAGATTGGAGTTCAACCCACGGAATAAATTCTTCATACCTTCCTCTCTGAAAATTCTCAAAACACCATCAATAGCATTCTTATAGTTTCGTCTCTTCTCCAAAGACAAACCAGTATCATTCTGCATACGAATATTGACAATATCAGCAGGATTTCCCACAATACCACCAATCCCACCTGAGATCATACTTATTGGCAAGAGATACTTTATATCTCCACGCTGTGTTTCATCGAGAAAATTTGATTTCAAATAGTCATAAACCCCAAACCTTGTCAATGAATAGGTACATTGTCTTAACAAACCCGCTGATAACCCAGAATATAAACCAGTGATCCCATCATTTTTGAGGATCTGAACACTCATGTTCAGCACAGAAGGCTTGGGGAAAACGGTCGAGGTTTGTAATCGAACTTTGGCAAGATCTAATGGATGAGTCAAAACACAGGCTACACATCCACCAAACCCACCATACCAGAAGGGATATTTGATACTATCAGAATCAGTCATAGTGGTTATTGATCTGAAGAACGAAAAATGTAAGGGCAAAATCTGAAGATTGATTACGTTTGAGTGGTGATGTTCTGGATTATCTACAAGATTTTGGTTATAGATGGACTTTTGGAAAATTATATTCATCACAAATTATTCACTTATAAATTATGATGCAACATAATCAAGCTAGGGATGAACTAAAAATTATTTCGTTAGGTCCACTCACTGTCATTAATCTATGGTTGAATTTCCGAAGATCTAGCGATAAAATAATGCCACGAATCGAGTCATACTATACCTCGTTGGAGGGAGAACTGCAATCTGGTAACTGACTGATGACTTACATATTATAAAATTATAAAAAAACAAATATCAAAATGATTATATTATGTCACCTTTCAAATTAAAGGAAATAGACAGATTATCAAATGATAAATTAAAATTGCAAGTGTTTATATATAATATTCTGATTCAATAAACTAGGACTCCACACATCTCTGGAATTAATCGTCCATGTATCCGTATTCGCGATTTTTGATGGGCGAGGACTCCAACTCGCAACTGAAGAAATCTCAAGAAAGAAATTAGAAAAGTTCATGGAGTAACAAGATATCTGTAGCCCTGATATTAGGTTTAGTAGTAACAGATATAGCACATATTAAGTATTTTGGTAAAATGTTTTCTAACAATATTTTGAAAAGAGTAGCCAAATTCTCACTCTCAAAGCGAGCCCTTCACACTACCTTTCAACCGAGAAACGGTCCAGTCAAATCCCCTTTAGGGATCTTTATTGATACCTTCAAGCAAGAGTGGAAAAAGTCCAAAGATTTACAAGATAACATTAAAGCTCTTCAGGATGAAACTGGAAAGATCGGTGAATCTGATGCATACAAGAAGGCTCGTGAAGCCTACCAGAAGGCTCAGAAATCCACTACTGTTTTAGGAAAAACGATCAAAGACACTGGTGAAGTGATAGAGAAGGTTGCCATTGATGCCTGGGACTCCAAAACCGGACAATATACCCGTCAAATCATCGAACGTACAGCTGAATCGGTTGACAAGGTTGTTGAGCCAGTCAGAAACACAAAGATCTATAAGGATGTCTCTGAAGTTTTCGATGAATCTTCAGTCTCCAAGTATGGTGGTTTCGAAGATAGAGAATCTAGAAGATTAAGAAGGGAAAGAGAGTTGGCTTCAGGCAAGAGACCTAAGGCTGTCAAATCGAATGAAGAGGCTGGTAGTGCTCTAGTCGCTACTGATCACAAGGTTGAAGGCGAGTCTTTTTCCAAAAAGGTGGAAGATTTCCAAACTAATACACCTGTTGGTCGTATGGTAACTGATTTCAAGACCAAGTTCTGGGATGAATCGGAAAACCCATTAATTGTCGTTCTTAGAACTATCACCGAAAAAGTTGGTGGTGTCTTTGCTGAAACTGAACACGCCCAAGTTGTTGCCGCCTTCAAGAGAATCGATCCATCTTTCAATACTGAAGACTTTACACAGCAGTTACGTGATTTCATCGTTCCAGAAGTTTTAGAAGCATACATCAAGGGCGACGAAAAGACCTTGAAAATTTGGTTATCAGAGGCCCCTTACAATGTGTATGCAGCCCAACAAAAGGCCATTAGAGAGAAAGAGGTATTCTCTGATTCTCAAATCAGAGATATTAGAAACGTTGAGATAGCCAATGCCAAATTATTGCCTTCAAATATTCCAGTCTTAGTTGTTGGTTGTAGGGCTTCTGAGCTTCTCGTCTACAGAAAGGCTAAGACTGGTGAGATCGCTGAAGGTGATCCAGGTGCAGTTTTTCAAAGTTCCTACGCCATGGTCTTGACCAGAGTCCCAGAAGATGTTGACAACAAGGAAACTGAAGGTTGGAAAATTTTAGAGTTTGTCAGAGGTGGTTCCAGACCACAACATTAATTGTTTTCATATGTTTATACTACTGTACATAATAATATATATGAATTTCTTTTTTGTTTAATACTTTTTATGAAGTTTTCTGAACACAAATATTAATTCAAACACTTGAAAATTTCGCAATTCCCCTAAAGAGCTATCAAGCGCGACCAAGATTGTGCCAAAAATATGAACAATCTTGCCAACCTCAAACAGTCTGAGTTTTACACATTTTAGGTATATATCGTTCTGAGAATTACACGTGGGAAAAAAATTAGAGAAAAAAAAATTATACATCACTACAACAAGAAGGAGATGGAAAAGACATTGGAAAAAGCCAAATATAGTGTAATTAAGCTAATTGGCTCTATATTTGCAGAAAATTTAAGGCTCATTAGTAGCATCAAGGGTCATTTTCCCGCTAGTTATTTAATACCATTACACGCATTAAATTATTTGTATCAATCACGTTATTGAATCTCATTTTTATCATTATATATATCATTGATTTCTTTTGCATAACCCCAGTTCATTATGTCTCATAAAAGAAAGAACGATCAATCTCTTTTAGAGGAACCAATAATCAAGAAACCTTTACTCTCTAAGGCAGACTTGATCCAAGTTATTACGAATAGAGTGAAGGAATCTGTCAATGATTCAGATACAAGTGATTCTGAAGATACCGAAGAAGGAGTTTCAGTCTCAAGTGATGAAGAAGGGAACCACAAGGAAGACAACAAACCTCTTAAAATCGATGAAGAGGAAGAAGAAGAAGATTCAGACGAAAATGAATATGAAAATAAACCTGCTTCAAAGCAAACATCAGCCAACCACAAAAATCTTTCATCCCAAGATGTTCAGATAGCCAGAGAAACGGCCGAACTATTCAAATCCAACATCTTCAAGTTACAGATTGATGAATTAATGAAGGAGGTAAAACTAAAGGACACCAAAATTACCAAGATTGAGAAGTTTCTTCATAAATTGCATGATCTCATCGAGAACATACCTGACATAAGAGATCAGTCGATAGATGATGTAAACAAATGGACCCAGAGCAAAATAACATCCATTCCATTCAACGATCCAAAGCCAGCCAATGTAAACTACAAGTTCAACTATATCAAACCTGAAAATATTGCTATTGTTGGGTCTTTTGGTTTGAAGACCGGAATTCAATCCTCTCATGGATTATCAGTTGATATCAACTTGACTATGCCATCTGAAATGTTTGAATCCAAGGACTACTTAAATTATAGGGCCTTACATAAGAGAGCATTTTATTTAGGGTACTTGGCTGATAACTTGAACAAGGCTTTCCAGTCCGAGAAGATGGGATTCTTGAAATTGAGCTACAAGTATTTGAATGACGATGTTCTGATTCCCGTTTTGAAGTTGGAGGCGCTTGATCAAAACTTAGACTCCGAGTACAACTTCTACAAGACGAAGTTCTCCATTACTATTCTAGCTGGATTGCCGTACGAAATATTTGACCCCAAGAAGTTGCTTCCAAACAAGAACTGTATTAGATTGCAAAAGGAGTCTGAAGAGCTGGAATTGCCGTCTACTCCGCTCTACAATGCATCCATTTTAACTTTGACGACCTATGACCATTACTTGAAGTTTCTTTACAAGAACAAAAAGTCCACTGAGCAATTTAAGGAGGCCTGTATCTTGGGAAGACTTTGGTTGTCTCAGAGAGGGTTAGGTGCATCAATTGAAAAGGGTGGATTCGGTCATTTTGAGTTTGCCACGCTTATGGCTGCCTTGTTAAACGGTGGTGGGCTACAAGGAAACAAGATCTTACTCCATGGATTCTCTAGTTATCAATTGTTCAAGGGGGTTGTCAAGTACTTGGCCACTGAAGATTTAGCAAAAGAGGGGTTTGTTCAATTCTATTCCGGCAGTGGCGAAGCCACTAGATATATGAAGGGTGGATTTAACACACCAACCTTGTTTGACAAGACAACAAAGATCAATGTGTTTCACAAAATGAGCAACAACTCGTACAAATTGTTGGTTCATCATGCCAAGAAGACATTGGTTCTCTTAAACGATGTATTCAAGGACAGATTTGATGTCTTGTTTCTTCAGAATTCAAACCAAGATTCTTTGAAGTTCGACTATACTGTCACTTTTCAAGTCCCATTGACCAACGACGAGGAGTTCCAGTTCGGTCCGTTCGAAAAAATTACGCACCTCACGTTTGAGAACTTTCTTTCCAATAAGATCTCTTACCTTTTGCAATACGGCCTTGGTGACCGATTATTGGGGTTCGACATTTGCTTTAATAGGTTATCATCTTTCGAAATCAATTCCAGAAAACCAAAGACCGGCAGCAGTGTTAATCTTAAGATCGGTCTGCTAATCAATGCTGCTGAGTCAGAGAAGTTGGTGATCAAAGGGCCTAGTGAAAAAGATGAAGATAGCTTAGAATTCAGATCATTTTGGGGCTCAAAGTCATCCCTTAGAAGATTCAAAGATGGATCTATTCTTCATTCTGTAGTCTGGACCCCCGATTCTGCAAGACCTATCGTTATCTCAGCCATGGAGTACATCTTAAAAAGACACTTGAGAGAAGACTTGCAAATCTCATCATCAATCATCAAATTCAACAAGCTTCTTCCAGTCCCAAACATTCCATCAGCTTCACAACAAACTGTCATTTCTACTGTTAGCACCACTAGTTTATTGAAGTCTTATGATGATCTTTATAAAATATTGATCAAACTGGAATTACCATTGAGTATCAAATCTGTTTTACCAGCCAGTGCTGCTTTGAGGTCAACCTCTTATTTACAACCTGTTCCATTTGCTGTTTCTTCACCAGACTTTTTTAATGAATTGGTGTTGCAGTTTGAGTCATCATCTAAGTGGCCAGATGAGATCGCGGCTTTAGAGAAGGTCAAGACTGCATTTCTTTTGAAGATCCAAGAAACTTTGGCCAAGGAGACTATGTACAAGTCCTACATTGTCCAGGACCAGGAATCCATTCCTTATAATTTCGATATTACCACATTGAATGTGTTGACTCCAGAAGGATTTGGTTTCAAGTTGAGAGTGTTGACAGAGCGTGACGAGGTGCTATACTTGAGAGCCATTGAGAACTCTTCAAAAGAGAAAAAGGTCGTGATGGAGTCAATCTATTTGAAATTTAACCAGAAGTACTTGGGAGCTGTTACTCACACTAGAAATGTCACTTCCATCTCTCACCGCTTCGAATTCTTCTCTCCAACTGTGCGTTTGTTTAAAAAGTGGCTCGACGACCAGTTGTTGTTGACCCACTTAAACGATGAGCTGATTGAGTTGATTGCCTTACAACCTTTCCTTGACCCAACCCAGTATGAAATTCCAGGATCAATTCAAAATGGGTTTGTCAAGATTCTTGCCTTCTTGTCATCCTGGAACTGGAAGGAAGACCCACTGATCCTAGATCTGTCCAAGGACCCGGATGAAGAGGAGAACGAGATAGTGTCCAAGCTTTCCGACAGACTGACTTTACAATCATATCAAGAAATTAAGGCCAACTTCCAATCTTTGCGTAAGCTGGACCCAAATGGGTTGAAGGTCCAGTTCTTTGTCGCCACGAAAATGGATCAATCAGGTAAATTATGGTCTAATAATATCCAATTACCTATTGCAGCCAGATTGACTGCTTTATCTAAGGTGGCAACCCAATTGATCAAAGCTCAAGGTTTATCCAATGCCACTATCGATTTACTGTTTAAGGCTTCTCTCACTGACTATGACTTTGTGTTACATGTTAAAAGCCCATTCGCTTTGAATGTCTCATCAGGTGTTTTGCCAACTGCTGGATCCTTCAAGAACTTGCTCAGTCAAAGCAACAAATATCCCCAAGACATTACAAGCAGATTAAATCCAATCTCCAAGTTAGTACAGGGCTTGAACAGCAAATACCAAGGCAACATTCTGTTTTCTTCTCACAAGTACACTATCGATGAGAACAGCGAAAATGTCGTCACAGGTTTGTTTGTGCCTTCCAAGCTCTGTAAGAACAAATTTAAGGTCCAATTAGGCTATAACTTCAAACCAGACTCCAAGGATGATGTCTTGATCAATAAGGATGCCATCTTTAATGAGATCCTGAACTTTGCTGGTGATTTGGTTTCCGGATTACGTATGAAATAAATTACCTTAATAATTGCATTTTAAAATATAATTCATATATCATGTTTAAATTTAAAGCTGGAGTAAAATGGTATAATGTATTAATAATGGACATAATTTTCATAATACTCACTCTTAATATCTCTAATTACTACCTTATATTAATAAGAATATGCGCAGAAAGCACACATTTATAATATTTATGTTTGCAAAAGTGAACATCAGGTTTTCCGACAAAATATGAAATCTGGCGCTATCTAAGTCGCTTGAATCTAAACTTTTTTTTAAAGCATTCTCTGCAAGGACATCACTGAGTCTGATAGATCATAGAGAAGAAGAAATTCTTTCTGTGTGAAGATTGCCCAATTTACTTGTCCCGTAGTGATCACCCATTCTATAATACAAGTTCAAGTCAGGGTTAAGAGGTCATGCTAATTTATAGTTCTTTTTTTTTTAACTGCAATACTTGTTAGAATATTGGTTAACCGGCCTACTTAGAGATATCCCGAGATCGGCTATGTGGAATAACCATCCACTGAATATAAAAAAGCTAAAGACTTCACCACATTCATAACACAAGTTAGAGTTATTATATACCTTAATAAATTTTTTATCATTTTATAAGTTTCCAAAATACAGGTCATCAAAAAATTACTTGCCCTTGTCTGTTTAGCAAACCCGAATAACAAGCGATCCAGCTTCCCAAATCCATTTGTCCTAAAAAGTAAAAAGTATATTTGTTTCCCAGAATTTGCGTTGTTAAAATGAACTATAGAAAATCACAATACTTTACCTGATTTAACTGTCCGATCTTTATTTTATAAGATGCTGAACATAATTCAACTGAAGCCATATATGTAACATGTTTTAATGTAATTTTTCAAGAGGTTCTGGTCCGGCGAACAAGTAATCATAGCTCTATCAAAATGCTGAGGACAAATAGAATGATATCCATGCTTTATGATTTAACTTTCAAAGATATTGAAAAAAATCAACAAATCCTAAACCATAGAGAAGTTCCAAAAGGCAAGCAATAAATTATAATTCAATCGTTATAAGTTATTTTTTCGGTCAAGTTTCTTCCAGGAATCGGATCTTGGGTTGTGACCATTACTGATAAGTGTATTGAAAAGCCCATTTCTGTGTAGAAAATTATCTCAAATACACTACAGTAAGTCCATATTTGAAGAAGCAACACAAATTATATTATCACATTTATGATTATGATCATCATTAATAATAAATTATAAATCCAGTCGCATAAATTGTAACCCGAGTTTCGACCATGATAATAGATATAAAATTAAATGAATTCTTCCCTTTACTAAGAGAAAGTGTGTATTTTTTGATCTTTTGGAAAGGTATTTGATACTCATTTCTAACATGCATACATGAGGCTGAAACCTGAAACCATTTTTACAATTTTCTTATGTAAGTAAACTTGTCCCAGATTCCCTCTAATTCCTGTTTCGATGAAACAAGGAGTTGCAGCGGTTAGTCGGCGGGTCATCCAGTTGTATGATTTGATTCGAAGAAACAAGTCTGCTTGATAAGAGAATCACACTCTCTAGACAAAGTTGAGGATACTTCAGTCTTCAGTCAGGAATAATTAATATTTAAAGAATTACGGCATAGATTTCTATAAATTTGAGTTTTGGGGTGAAAAATCTTTTTGTTTGAGTTCGGAGAATCTTGAGACTCAACTCTGGAAGATTGGGCACTGCCAAAAAGGCAATGAATGTAAAACAACTGTTTTTCTGAGACTGAAAACCGAGTTTGGACAACTGCCAGCATTGATTATAAAGATAAACCACACATAGAGAGAACGCTGTACCTAATCAAGATAAAACCTGTTAGTTACAAGCAAATGCAAGCCGTAAGAATTAATGTTCGAATTTCGATTTGGAACCGATTCAGGTGCTAAATGAAACACCAATTTATAAATAACAAGTCTGACATAAAAAACAAATTATAATAACATGTCAGATTAATCAGCTATTTTTAACATACATGTAACATTTTAAAAAACTCAAAAACAATATGTTACGAATTTGAACCTGATGTCAAATACTTCCCCATATACGGTGTATTATATATAAATAGAAACCCCATCCTATGATCTAATGAGCTCCGATTATAAACAATTGAAATCGTACTGTAAATATTTTTATTTTCGAACTTTTCAAAGTCTTACTTACCGGATATTAATATACCATGCTCAAACCAAACTCTCACCTTAATCTTAAAAAACCAGTCACTATATTGTCACGTGGACTTCTAAGTTCCGGACTCAACCCCTTCTATAAAAAGGAGCATAAAACTTGTATTTCTCTTATACAGAGCATGGCCAAGCAGTTAGAAAAATTCACAGAGCGTTTCCAAATATTGAGTGAGGTTGCGGGTCCATTGCTATCTGCCAAGAGCGCTCATATTTCACCAAATTCAAGGGCTTGGGACTTTTATTACAAATATAATTTTAGACGATTGTCACAAGAATGTCCATTAATGAATCAGCGCGAGGTAACAGCTATGGTTGCTTTAGAATGGAGTCAAATGTCTTTGGCGGATAGAGCTAGATGGCCTATTTTGAACGGTTTTAAGGTTGACAGCTCGGTGGAGAAGTATAAAGAATTTGGAAATGGGACAGTCAGTTTTGAAAGTTTATTCCATGATTGGGACATTTTATCATCCAAAATTAGTATTTTAAGAAGATCTATTGGTATGTCAGTCTTAACCAAAAAAAAGAAGGAACGTTTGAATAAGAAAGGTCACAAAGAGTCAACTTTGTACACATTGTTTTATCAAGATCGATACCGTCAAATATCATACATGAACCCACAATTAACTCCACAAGAAATAACAAAACTTATTAGTATTAAATGGAAAAGGCAGCTTGACATTTTGACTATTAAAAACCCCACATTTAGAACCCTGAAAAAACCATATTCTAGGACTAGTCTTTAAACGCTCGAAATCTGTAACAAGAAGCTTATATAAAATGTACTTATATTTTGTACCAACTTCGTATGTGTATTTATATATATTTGTATAAACTTAACCCTATAAAAAAACGATGGAGGAACTAGTAAAACCCAGTCAGATAGGCCGATATCTCGTAGAGCCTAAAATTTTTGAACACGTGATCTAAAAAGGTCACATGATCCATAGTATTTATTAGTTATGTAAATTTGATATACCGTAAAAAAAGTAAGATGAAATGCTCTTATTTTTAACAAAATAATTTTATATTTTAATATATTGCTGATCATCGAATCAATATATTCTCTTTGCGGTCATGGAACGTAGAGAATTTCTAGTAGAATTGATTGACAATATTGCGATGAAGGATTACCCATATTAGGTACATTTCCTGAGGATATATAGTGTGGTTATGAAAAAATGACCTTCACACCATGATCTAGCTTTGTAGAAAAAGTGATCTTTAATCTCAATCGATTGATTTCTATGAACTTTGGTTTCCTCAAAAATTTAAATCTCAAATATGAATGATTGGAATATTGAATGAGAAACTAAGCGACTTTTTTAGTGCTACAATTGGTTAATATGAAATAAGTACAACAAAGAAAAAACCCACGACATCACTAAGAGCAAGAATTGAAAATCTGAACAAACAGAAAACAATACTGCGAGATTCCTCATTATTTCACAATTATTAATCTATTCTAAAATCCTAAAGAAAAAAATACGCTTTGCTCATAAGTCGCATATTTTTTCCTCAACCCTTACGTTATAAATTACTCATATGATCCAGTTTTAAGATCAATGATCTTTCTTTAATGTGAAAACACTAGAAATATGAGAACCAAAATATATCGTTCAAATTGATGGTTTTGAAAATAGTCGATTCATCGAAATAGTTCTGGAAAATTGCCAGTTTGGGAAATATATATATATATATATATATATATATGGTTGTTTGAAGGGCGGCTATTACTTAGGCTAGACTTAGAGTTACGGTTGATCATAATGGTATGAGTGCGCTAATCTAATTTGTATTGTCTTTCAACTATGGACTTAGTGTAGTGTATCTGAGATACTTTTCTACACGGGAATGTAACTACATTTATACTCTTCCTGCAATGCAGACTGCCTCACCAGAGTCAGCCTACACTTTAACGTAGCTTACATAATCCATCTTCCAACAATATATATATATAGTGATTTATAAAAAAATACATTTAAAATCAGGACCCAGTAACATATGGTCTGGATCATTTGAAAGGTGTACTGAATACTTGAAATTTGAAATGAGAAGTGAAGGAAGTTTGCGAATGGGAACTTGGTATGAAGTACCAAATCTTTAGTTGACTAAAGTTAAGAAAAATTAAAATGTACTTTATGTTGATGAGTAAAAGAATTCCCTTCACAAAAAGGAATGAGAAGTGACAGACCCGAACTTTTTCGTCAAACCATCTTGATTCTTTTAAGATTTGAATACCTTGGAACAACGTAGTTCTGATACTGAACTTCAAAAATACTTTTGTCTATCTTGATAAACATGATATTTTTATTTTTTTCATTTATGGCGTTGGTGACATATTGGACTCGTACAGCATAAGGTTCGTCACTTAATAATATTTCTTCACAATCTCTCTCTCTCTCTCTGGCTTTCAATTGGATATCTAGGTTAAGATCTGACCAATCACCGTTTGTCTCCTTGGTGTTCTCTAACGCTTACGCCACATACTTCAAATCATCTGTGTTATCCAGCCCAAGAAGCATCGTGTTTCCAAATGTATGTCTGTGTAGTGAATATTCTACTTCGACTTCCGCAAATTCTTTCTGTTCTTTGCTTTGATCTACAACTTTATCAGGAAAGCTATTTCCCAATTTTTCAAAAATAATATCTGGATTTCTGGCTTTAAGTTTGGGACCATACTTATTGAAAAACAGCCGCGGTTTCTGTCAATTAGCTCTTGATATGTGGACTTCATCTTTCTAGGTTTTACATCCAAATATTTGGATAACAGATTTCGGCTTTAAAATGCCATTCATTGATCAATCATCTTCCTTTATTATCTTATCAATCTTTTTTTGTTATCTTTTAATCACGCTCGACTGGATGATGAAAATTTCTTCCATTAAATTAAATAGATCTTTTACTTCTCACAAAGTTTGTTCAACTTTCTGAAATTCCCCACCTTTATCAGTTTGCCTGTTCATAGACATGGCACTCAAAACCCAAAGGGTGGCTTCTTTTTTTTTAGTAATATGTGAACATTGAGACCATGTTCATAGCATGTAAGATGAATTCCACCCCCTCAAATCCAAAAGAATCAGTCTGTATCAAATCAACTAATGGTGCGAGTTCCTTTAGTTTTCGGGTTTTCAAATATTCATTGTCTGTGCGCAAGAAGTTAGAAAGAGCATACATCTTTAATTACCACGATTATGTTAGAGATTAACGTTTAATTAAGCTTGATGCTTTAAAGTACAGGCATCAACTAGACACACTTTATACTTCTTTCTCAGCTTCTTTGTAACCGTATAATATGCCCTGTTGGACATCACGATTAATGATTCATTGCCCGTGTGAAAATGGCAGTCATCTCCCGTTGGTTAATCAACAAGACCTTGTAGATAATCCAGAACATCACCACTCAAACGTAATCAATCTTCAGATTTTGCCCTTACATTTTTCGTTCTTCAGATCAATAACCACTATGACTGATTCTGATAGTATCAAATATCCCTTCTGGTATGGTGGGTTTGGTGGATGTGTAGCCTGTGTTTTGACTCATCCATTAGATCTTGCCAAAGTTCGATTACAAACCTCGACCGTTTTCCCCAAGCCTTCTGTGCTGAACATGAGTGTTCAGATCCTCAAAAATGATGGGATCACTGGTTTATATTCTGGGTTATCAGCGGGTTTGTTAAGACAATGTACCTATTCATTGACAAGGTTTGGGGTTTATGACTATTTGAAATCAAATTTTCTCGATGAAACACAGCGTGGAGATATAAAGTATCTCTTGCCAATAAGTATGATCTCAGGTGGGATTGGTGGTATTGTGGGAAATCCTGCTGATATTGTCAATATTCGTATGCAGAATGATACTGGTTTGTCTTTGGAGAAGAGACGAAACTATAAGAATGCTATTGATGGTGTTTTGAGAATTTTCAGAGAGGAAGGTATGAAGAATTTATTCCGTGGGTTGAACTCCAATCTGGTCCGTGGTGTTTTGATGACATCTTCCCAAGTCGTTTCTTATGATTTGATCAAATCTTCTCTTGTTTCACATTTTCAATTCGATGAGAAATCAAATGGATTATTTTTCTCCTCCTCGATCTTGTCTGGTTTGATTGCAACCACTATTTGTTCTCCTGTCGATGTCTTAAAGACCAGAATCATGAACAATACCCATCATGAACCTGCTATTTCCATCATTAAGAATTCCTTCAAGAATGAAGGTGCTTTGTTCATGTTCAAAGGTTGGTTGCCAGCCTTTGTTAGATTGGGACCAAATACTATTATCATCTTTTTGGTCGTTGAGCAATTGAAGGCTTATAAGATTGGCGTGTGACTATGATGTCTAATATCCAGGTTTAGCTCCAGCTAAGTGTCAAGTTATCAAAAAAAAGAAACGATTTTAGATAAATATTGACCTAGAAACTGTATTATAGGACTTTTTTTTTCTTTATTATTTACTGATATTTTCGTAGTGTAATCTTTATAAATTATTAGATTTTATATACCTCATGTGACCAACGAACATATGAGTATATTAAGTTGCCAGCTAAATTTAATCACATAATCTTTCATAATTCACTTCTATATCTTTCTGCTTTGATATATATATTCAAATAAAAGGAAGCCAACCATGATACATTTGACTTAATTGTTCATCAGAAGTACTAATTTGAATCAAGAAATCCACCTGACCTTCAACACTGATAGCTGTACCTTCCTTTTCCAAAATTCCTCTTAATTTTCTCTTTATAACAGTCATTGGATCGGTCTTTGTTGTACCTTCTTTGTATTCTTTTTTAAGTTTGGACCTCTCATCGTTGAAGAAATTCTGAAGATAAGAAATAACAGAATTTTGATTCTTTCTCAATAAACCCAAAGTTACTTCGCAAGATTTTCTAAACTTCCCCTCAACGCCAATTATACCAAATGCATCAACAATATTATTCGTAAGCCTGAATGGAACGGTTTCCGGAATTCCTAAACTTAAACCTTTTTCAAAGACACAATCAAAATCAACGTGTAAAACACTGCCATCTGTTTCAATCAATAGGATGTTCTCACTATGACGATCGCCCAAACCTAAGATATACCCTACCATAGACATAACAGCAATGGATCTAGTGAAGTTATCACGAGCATCATACCAAGAACTTGGGTCTGTGAAATTGTCAATAAACCATTGATATAAAACAGGCGGAAAATGAGACTTCCAATTCTGAAAATTAACTAATAATTCCTCCTTAGTATTCTTTCTATGATCAAAATCAAAAGCCAATTTCTTGAAATCTATATTCGTTCCAATGGCATGATACTTAGGCATTATTGCACTCCTTAACGTTGTAGAATTATTTACCCATTCAATAACACCATATTCCTCCTGCATAGGAATCACAGAATACGTAAGAATATTAAGATGACGTTTAGAAGATTCCATGTCCTTGTCTAAATGATATCTTAAAAGGGTTGTAATTTCCATGATCTTAGCATCTTTTCTTAAATCATCCTTCTTGCAGAGAATACCATAATGAAACCCATCTGATCCTACAATGTAGAGACGTTTAGGAGCTTGCAATGATGCTAAAACATCGACATGATCCTCGACTTGAGCCCAGGTAACATTTGATGTGTTTGGAAATTGCTTCAGGGATCTAACGGGTGAGGTATTTAATGTGATGTCGAAGTTGGTCTTGATTGGAATGACTAAGGATGAGCAAGGCATGCAGTCTTTAAAATTGAGTCCGTAGTGATGGGATAACGATGTGAAAGCTCTCAGCTTCCTCGAATCTTTAGGTAAATTGAATTGGCATAATTTCAAAAGCTGAGAGAATAAGAGCTGGGATGATGATAATGACATATCGGATACCATGGAAATGATCTTGGAACTTTCTTGACGTCTGATATCACTTTTGGAATTGGTTTGAGCTAAGACACTCCAAAGAGCATGTGATGGGAATGTGGATACGATATCAGCACAAATTTTAATCAATAACTCCACACTTTGTTTATTGGAGTTCGTGATCCTGGAAAGAAGTTCAGACAAAACAGTGTACCAATAATATGTCGGGAAATGGGATTTATACTTTATAATTTCAGTAATAATCCTACCAAGATATTCCCTTCTCTGGCCAACAATAGCCGAAGCTCTAGCATCTGTCTTCTTCTTATCCTTGGTACTCTTTGAAAGATTGTCAACATTATTAACAGCATCGGCGAAATTCAACCAAATAACAATAATCTTCGGCATGGCTTCAAATAGATAACTCCTTCCAAAACTTAAACAACGAAGAAAAGAAACTATAGTCTTCAGCTCCAGAGCACCTGAAATATCCGAAGACTGATTGGCCTCTTCCGAGTTCCTCAACTCTAATAATCGACTATAGTATGAGCCTAATTCGAAATGAGCCTTATCCCAAGTTTTATCCATTACTGTAGCAGCTCGGTATTCTTCGATGATTGTGGACGAACTAGAACTATTTGTGAATTCTAACCAATTCGTATACTTTAACTGAATCTTGGCCTTCTCACGATCTGACATACGGACTCTAATATTCTTTTTGTTTGCTACTATTGTTTGTGGTTGTGTTTGTCTATCAATCTTAACTTCATCTAATAACTCCTTGATTTCGCTAATGGCATTTGAATGATCACCTTGAGCCCATAATAATTTCGCATATTCCAAATCACCAACACCGGTTCCAACAACCCTCATTACTGATGAAGAAGCTAGATCTGTTCGATTGTTCTTTCTTGCTAGCTTTGCCAAACGATACCATATATCTTCTGTGTCTGACTGGCTGGCTTTGGTATCGATTAAACCATTAATAGTCTTTCTTAAGATTAATAAATTCCAATGAGGTTTAAATTCCATTGCGGTATAATCTAATCTTAGATTCATAGTCGTTCTCAGAGTATGGAAGTTACCATTATTGTTCGTGTAATCGTCGGAATTCTTTAAAATCTCTTCAATCTCACTAATAGCATGCAAGGCAATCAAGGAGTTGTTATTCTTAGTAAATGATTTGGATCTATTAAGACCAAGTGACCCAGCCAAGAGCAAGTAAACATTCTCAAAAGAAATTTTAAGGCGTTTCCGATCTGAGTTCTTGAAATATATAAGAATCTTACCAATGTGGTAATTCAATAAGTTGGAACTATTGGCTAAGGAATCATTCAACTCCAATTGTTTGCACCAGAATTCAACACAGTCTAAGTTACCGGCAAAGATTGAAGCCTGAAGTCCAATGTCCATCCATTCCTTCTTAAAAGATTCAGACGAAGATGATGATCTCTTGTTCTTCTCATTAACTAGTAAGTTCAATTTGTTCAAACACTGGTCGTACAAATTATGATCAACAAGTGACTTCAATAATCTAATCTCAGGATCAATAACAGTACTTTCAGTTATACCATTTGCAGTACCAGTAGTGTCAAACTGTGACAACGCCTCGAAACAATCTTGTGCCATTTTCCAATTCTCATTATATTCCATCTGTGTGATTCTCCCATCCAAAGACTTTGTCGGGAATTTTTTCAATATTCCATTCAAAGCATCATAATCTCCAATATTGGCATAAGTTTGCTGAAGAGATTCCAATGCAGTAAAAGAAGTAGATAAAGTCTCACTTCCATTTTCCTTATAAATTTGTTCCATGTAGAAAATTGCCCTCGCATGTGAATCCGATTGAATCGAACGTTGAGCCATGAGATGAATGGGGATCTTGGATAAAAATGATTTGATAATTTGTGTCTTTGTTTGTAAATGATTGGAAGAAGATGATGTTCCAGTTTTCTTCAATTGTGCAGTTCGTGAATATACCCATTTTTTGAAATAATCCAAGATATCAAAAACAGATTCAAGAATTATCTTGAAATTCTCAGTTCCAGAATGATGAATTGTTGTTATATCAGTAGATAAAATCGTTATAATCTCTTTTTGAAAATTCTCATGGATCTCATTCGATGGTTCAAAATTGATAAGCAAACTCAAAGAGATATAAGGTAAGATAAAAGAAGCAATCGAATCCTCATCCTTAGCTAAAGACGAACATAGCTCATAGATCTTGGCACCGGGTATATCATCGTTCACTCTCTTCAATAGATCAAAAGCAAACTCACGAATCCATTTCGAATGATCTTTCCCTGTGTTAAAAATTGGATAAGACAAAGGCGAATAATTCCCAGACCTTGCTATGAATCTCGAAGAAATCAAAGGTGTCAAAGTAGATCTTGAAATATCACTAAATTGATTCCAAAGAACAGCCTCACGTGATGATAAATCAAGACAATCAATATCAATATTGGATATATCAATTACCGATAAATACTCCTGCATCGCAAAAGCAAGGAATAATTGTTTCTTTGGATCATCAGAAGCCCAGAATGAAGGAACAAGATGTTTATCCAAGAATTTGATAACAAATTTCGTAGTTTCTCTTCTGTTTTCAAAATCAGAGACAATGATCAAATTTTCTTGTTTTTGTCGCTGTTTCGTTTGGATTTCTGAGATGGTTTGATCAATAGCTCCTATCGTTCCGAGAAGTTGACAACATTGCCAACAAATATCATCATTTGTCTTGAACTTGTGAAGAATATGAAGCAAAGTAATGTAAATCTTAGAAACTTCTGTACGAAGCTTTGGTTGCTTCAAATCAGATTTATAAATCCAATCGCCATATTTCTTCCAGAATCGTTTCAAGTCAACCAAAGCTTGCTTAACAACTACCTTATTATCATTCGAGCAACGTCGATCGATATTCCTCAAATGTAAAGATGGCATAGACAAGTTCTGGATCACACTATCTACCTTCTGATAAATCAAAACCAACTCGTCATTCTCAGCAATGGAGTAGAAAGTATAAATATTCTTATTTCTGAAATTTTCAGATTTATCAAAAAGCATATTTATAATAGTAGAACTAATATCACGACATCTCCAGTCCAAAGCAGACCACTTTTGAATAATGAAGGCAATGGTTTGATCAATGATAGAAATAAGATGTGTTTCAGGAAGATATTCAACCAAAATCTTCCATGTTACCAATGTCTTCTCTGATAGTGGCTCGTTGTCAAGTGTAGTTTGAAGAGAAGTACAGATCTGTGGTAATGCGGAGACGATTGACATAGGTGAGAATTCGATGATGAATTGGACTGCGTTCAAAGATGACACCTTCTCATTGTATGATTGCATACCTCTAGTGTTCCTAATGACTTCCGAAAAGTTTTGAATCAAAGCTAAGATATTGTTCTGGAAAAACTTGGAAATAGATTCGGTGGGTGACTTACTGTCTTGTAAACATGAATGATTTGTCAATTGTAAAACGAAAATGATGGATTTCAAGATCAAGTCTTTGTTATCAGATGGACCAGGTGAATATTTCATTAAGATTTCCCAAATTGTTAAATTTGGAGACATTGATTCTATCAACACTTGTTTATCAAGCTGAGGACATGGAATCTTCAATGTATTAACCAACACTCTCTCATCAATATTCTTAATTGTCGTTATCAACTCTGCCAAAACCTTGGAGAAGTTATTCATAATCAATTCAGATTTTGTCTTCTTTCCTTGGATATTGGCAATCCTACCAATCACATCATTTTGATAAAACATAACCATTTTTGGAATAATATGAGTAGCAGCATGGGAAAGGATCGTATCGACAGATAATCCAACCAAACTTGAAATCTTCTGTCCAAACAAAGGTTTATTGTGCAACTGTTGTGCAATCAATTTGGACCAATAATCAATAGTCATACTAAGCAATTGCCATGGTGTTTTCTTCTTAGCTAAAGCAACCATTTGCAATTCATGGAAAGCGAACGTTGACTCAACTTTGTTGCAAGATGCTAAGGAATCAATCATTTTCAATAAGATCGGACGAATAATTTCTCCTGATGATACAACGGCTAATGTTGACCAACCCATCACTGTTGATTCAATGTATATCGAATTATGTGGGTCTTTTAAATCTTTGTATTCCAAAATAGCGAAAATTTTCCTCATCACTTGATTTTCTTCTTTGATGTTCTCATTGGATTTGATGTATAATGGTAAAATTCTCAAAGCTAACAATCTGATCTCTCGGTTGGTGGAGAAGAAGCATCTTGCAATGTATTTGAAAATAGGACATTTTGAAAAATTCTTCAAGGGTTGATAATGGGAAAATATCTTATAAATAGTCAAAAGCTTGGATATTTCAAGAATAATATCAAAGTTCTCTTCGTCAAAACCACTAATATCTCTCTTCTTAGTAGTCCTTTGTCCATCCAAAATAAAGTATTCAATAAACGAATTTATCAAGGTAGGTTCAACAATTTCAGGTCTCTTCGTATCAATGAAGCTATAATCTTTTGTACTTAGACAACAAATATCACAAGTTCTTGTCTGTAGATCCATCGAATTAGAAACAATACAGTACAAATCCCCAATAGAATTGATGATGGAATACTTCTCAAATCGTGTCAATGAGGGGAACATAGAAAGTTTCGACTGAATCGTCACTATATATTGCTTATAGGAGGTGATCTCGATAGATTGATATTGATCAGCAATGTACAATAACGATTTGAAAACATTCGTTTTGGTCAATGTTTTAGATTGATTGATGATACTATTGATGATTTGATCAAATTCAGCATCGCCTAATGGTTCCATTTCATTCTGATCTTGATCCACATATTGATTGATGAAGATAATAGATTTCAATAATAAATTGTGGAACTTTCCCTTGAGGACTATATCTCTACAAGATCTAAATTCAAGCATGTTTAAGAAATGCATGTGTTGTTTCTGAGAAGTACATTCCTTAAAAGTCTGAAGCAGCACATAAGCGGCTGTCACTTGAGTCTTGTGGCCTGAAAGAAGGGGGGAAGTATTCATAAGTATGTCGCGAAGAACTTCTAATACGAAGTTGAGTTTTGATATGGTTCTAACTCCATCGTTAATGAAATAGTTCAAAGAATAACTCAACAACTTAGCCAGGATATCATCAATTTCCATTATTTGCACTTGAGTGAGGTCAGGGATCAATGAAACAACAAGAAATCCCATTTTTCTGACTGCTGATTCAAAAATAGAATCATAAGAAGAATCCAACATTAATCTCTTTCGAATTTCCGAATCTGACAATAAGTAAAACAAACTAGTAGTCGTTACCATCATACTGATAGTGAATTTCGTCTCATTAGTCTTCCTCATCATATTATTTGAATAAGTATCAAAGACACTTAAGAGATACCTCCTGATCTCCAACTTGCATCGAAATAATCTAGGATTCATAAATATTAACATGATAATTGTATTGAACACACCTCTGAGATTGATCAAGATCTCTTCATCCGTAGTAGCCAACACAGGTATCAAGGCCCGTATAAGCCACTTATAAAGATAGTTTCCGTCAGAGAGTGTGAGAGTAGACTCTAAAGTCGTATCATTTTCGTCTTCACCATCGACAGTTACTCCTTTATTAATCTCCTGTTCATCAAAAGGACCCACTTGAATAAGAACCATAGGGTCTTTTTCCAATAACACACAGATAGCACCAAGACACATAGAAAGCCATTCACTCCTTGGAATTGACTCTGGATAGAATTTCTTTCGTACACCAACGTTCACTATAATGGAAAGAATGGATTTGAGATCATTGTTACCTAGTTGGAAATCAGGATCAAGAATTTGAATTACAATCTCTTTAAGATCTTCAATTCCCTTTTTAGCATTGATGTGGTGATCATGTTGCATCATCAAGGGATCTGATGTGATGTAATGTTTCAGATAATGGTAATGTTTTTTTTTTTTTTTGGATTTATGGTTGGAAAAGGGGTTAAGCCTTTGACCCACCCATAATATATATTACTAATATTCTTGAAGATACGCGGCACGCGTTTTTTTTTTTTTTGTTTTTTTTTGAAAAATTCCTTTGTTTCATTTATCATGTGATTCCGGTCAAGGGTTCAGAACTTTGTATTTTAAGAAATTCACGTGACCAGAAACTGGAAGTTGAGTGCTTTATTTCTTTTGTGGGAGTCCGTCAAATTGAATGCTTTGCCGAAAATCGGTCTTCCTTCAAAATGTCAAGCCAACGGAGTCCGTTCAAACGGAATATCTTTTAGCCTCTTGGTGTGTAGCATAGGACTCCACAAATTTTTTTAAAGATCATGCATTGAAATGTACTGGGGTCCGAGAAAAGTTGCGAGGAAGCTTCAGTTCCACCAATGGAATGTGCGGAAATGGTAATTATATGCCGTGCTGACATAAGCAACTGAGCGTTTTAAAGTATCAAGATTCAACAAACTGTGTAACAATGCACCGTATTTTGCTTATACATAGTTTCTTCAAGACTTAGGGATCATCAAAAAAAAATTGTTTATATTGAACTTAAAAAATCTGAAGTAAGGTTTCCAAAAAAAAAAAAATTCAAATTGTAATTGATGATGTGATTTTTGAATTAACAATCATTTAACAATTGCCCAGTCTCTCAAGATACTTATTTATATATATCTAAATCTCTCTATATGTATATATAGATACATATATATATATTCAACCCCTTAAACGCAATATCAAGCTCTTTTCACTATGTCCTCTTCTCCAATCCAGAAACCAACAAACAAACAGAAAAAACTTCTCAAGTCATGTGTTCGTTGTCGAAAACATAAAACGAAGTGTGATAGCTATTTGAAATCACCAGGTGCTTGTTCAAATTGTCTTAAGAAGAACCATGTCTGTAAGATTGAGTTCATCTCCCCACCAAAAAGATTTGATAACCTAAAGAATTTGAATAACAATTTGGTGGAAATAAATACCAAAATCAATGATATGTTAGCATTCTATGAGAAGATAAGAGTTGAAATGAATATTAAGGAATTGAAATCATATGAAGAATTCAAAGTTGAGAATTATGGTGGTTTTGTAAATGTTGATAACTCAGATTTCTCCGATTATAACTCTGATTATTACGTTGAAAATGAAGACTCTAATGCTTGCACCACGATGTCTCCTCTGAATATCCATGATTCTTGTCTATTGAAACTATCAAACTCCAAGTTTGTCAACATCACACTCACTTCAACATCCATCAAAATCAATGAATTCCAACACAACATAATGGAGACTGAATCCCAGATCAATCAACATTACATGAATCTTCTGAATTTTTTCCATATCTTGAAATTGTCTTATAATTCATCTGAAACCTCATCTATAATTAAAAAAGAAGAAGAAGAAGAAGATTTATTGTCACCTCTTGAAGCGTTCAGAGAGAACAAACTTTTATTCGCTATATTATTAGCCACCAGCAAAAACAACCTCAAAGAACTACAGCTAATCAACCAATTCTTAAAAGATTATCTCAACTCATACTACAGCATCATTCAGAAGGAGAAATTAAACCCAGATTCAGTCAACTCTTTAACAAGTAAGTCAAGTTCTCTGGGTCTTGCGGACGACATTATTTTTGGTAAGACTGAATTATGCAATTTCCTAAATTTGAAATTTTTCAATAATGATAGATTTCTTGTGAAGTTGATAAAGACATTGGTTTTGAAGTTTTTTATCAATAAATCTGAATTGGATGATGGGAAATTTCTAATCATCAAACTTCTTAAGATTGTTGAATTGAAATTGAATTTGAATAGAAAGAACTTTAACTTTGAGAAGAATCTCACCACCGAATGGAAAATTTTGATAAGGTTTATAATCGATCATTATTACAGCACCTTTGATTTACACTTATATGATGACTTCAAAATTTTTCAAGGTCAAGAAGATGAAAACTTACAAAACTTATTGATTGGGTATAAAGTTGAAAAATCTAAGATCTTTCAAAACTTGAACATATTATCCTTCAATTGTCCTGATCTTACTGATTATTTGGACACACCATCAGCTTCAACAAGTACCGCTGGTAGCTCTCCAGCTTCTGAATCTTCTAATAGATCCATTGAATCTATGGCTAGTTCAAGTACAAATATCTCTTCTTTATCATTTGGACCAGAGAATGAAACACTGTCAACATCTGTTCAACCCGAAATTTCCCATTTGCAAAACTATTTCAAATCACATACAAAATCACGGATGCCAATAAATTGTGATACCATTCTTACAAGAGAATCATCTCACAGATCTACCGAGCTAATCAATAACAAACTGAAAGAAGGTGATTCGGATTCGGATTATGAGGTGATTTTAGACCATTTGATTGATTGGCAGAAGGATTCCACAGATGATGTCTTGATGAAGATTAATCAATTGATTAAGAATTAATCATATTCAAACTGAGTTATTTTATGGATAATCAAGAACTCAATTATTTATTTATTTATTTATTTATTTATTTATTTATTTATTTATTTATTTATTTATTTATTTATTTATTTATTTATTTATTTATTTATTTATTTATTTATTTATTTATTTATTTATTTATTTATTTATTTATTTATTTATTTATTATATATAGATGATAATTTTTGTATTTTTAAATAAATATTATCCATAAACATAAATAAAAAATTATTTATAATTAAATTATCAAAATGTATATAAACATATCCTAATATATATATATATATATATATTTTGTGATTTATATCCCATAAATTATTCATCACTTCATAATATATATAAAATTCTAAAATATATCATATTCAATCGACAAAATATATGAGTGAAAGCATGATGAGCTATTGTGATCAACCCTAGTGTTTGAAAACAATCTGTGACAATAATATTTGATTCTTGGGGATAGGTGATTTCCTGTTATTGAATTTAGTCATTGTACTTATCAAAAATATAGTAAAGGCATCACAGCTTTTGAGTTAGATATTGAAGTGATTCTGGATAGTCCAATGCATTCGATAGCTTGGAAGTTATTTAACAATTCAAATACTGAAGAGATAGCTAAGAAGATCCAAGTGTTACAGACTCTTGGTAGGATCTCAAGCTAAGCAGGAGGGAAAATCAAGAAGAGAAGAGAACACAAGTTTGGAGACAGAATTCTTATTCAAAAAAGAAAAAAAAAAAAACACAAAAAAAGGTTTTTGAGGGTGAGAAATAAAAAAAGTTGTTATCTTTATCAGAAACAATCTTCTTTAGAAACCCAAAATTGACAAAATAATCACTCAAAAACACAATTGAGAAGCACCCGAAGCTTTCAAGCTCTTCTCAAAAAGTATGAACTTTCTTCAATAATAAACATAATCATATCGGGCTGTTTTGGGGAATACCAGTTAAGAAATCAATAGTAAGTTCAGTAAAATCTATCTTTAGACAGATCTTTAAGGATGTAATAACCTTTGAAACAATTACGTGTAACTGCAGCCATGCAATATATATATATATATAATTATAGTATATAATTAAGCTTTAAATCAGATCTATTTACAAATTCCACTTCTTAATTTTGTCACTTAGTGTGTCTTTTAGATTTATGTTTCTTCTTCAATTTTGTGACATTATTCATATCATTTTTCCACAATGCGTCCTTAGTCATTTTCTTAATCCTAACAACCTTTCTCGATCTCCATAACTCATCGGTATTATTCAAAATGTCACCTTTATTACGTTTTTCTTTGGATTTTCTTCTCTCTATGATGATACTAGTGAACTCTTTCCTTGATCCTTGTTCCTTCGTGAAATCTTTCGGGCCTCCACAAAGTTTATTGAACTGAGATGCGTTCAACACCTTTTTATCGTTTGATAGAGTGACCATCAAATCACTCCACTTATTACCAAGTGATTCCAATGTTGGTTTGCTTCCAACGATAAACAAAGCCTTGTTAGCTCTTGATAACATCACATTCATTCTGATTGGATCCTTCGTGAACCCTGTCTCATTCTGAGGAATCTTTCTTTTCGTTGACTTAACAGTTGATAATACAACAATATCGTTTGAACAAGCCTGAAAACCTTCGACAGTGGAAACAGTGACACCAGCAACAGAAGCAAAATTCAAGGTTCTTCTGGTATTCAAATTCAAACTATCTCGTTCCCCTGTATTGAACGTCGTTTCAATATCATATGTTGGTACAGGTTGCTGGAAATCACGGTTGAAATCTACATCCGATTCCAAGGTCTGAATAAGACAACGTAACTGCGCACGGTATGGCGTTACCACGCTTATCTGAGATCGCTGAATTTTGGAAGGCTCACCACTCTCAAGTTCATTGTTAAGCGTGGTATCGAGTAGTCTATTAATAAGTCTGACTATGGCATTGGCTTCTCCTTGATTATGCATGGTTTTGAAATCTGTATCATCATCAGCTTTGGCCGTTTGTGCTTGATATTTTGTACCAATGTCGATGAATTGCACAGCTTTTTCAATTCCTGGGATATGTAACTCTGAAGTCGTAGAATAATTTTGAGAGCAAGGTTCGGAACTAATTGGTAATAATGATTGAATTTCTGGATTAGTGGTATGTTGAATAGTCAAATGAAGAACAGAATCCTTGTTTAGCTTATAAAGTCTGTTATAGAGAGACTTTTCCAACCACCTGACATCAGAAACAGAATTCAATTGATTACAATCACCCACCATCAAAAATCTCTTCAACCCAGGTAAACTTAAGGCAGTCAGACTAGAAGCTTCATCTGCCAAATTAGACTTGTCCATAAGTAATACAGGGAACTTGGTATCTTTTGGTAATGATTTGATCAAATATGGTACGTTAAGATTGGTGGTTAAAATAACTTTGTTGTTCTGCATAATATCTGTTGCGGCCTTATTCCAATCCTCTGAATATTCAGTGTAGTCTTTCTCTTCAATATTTTTCCATTTATATAATTTTCTCATTTGTCTTTCCAATGCAATCGAATCATCGCATAACATATCTCTTACTTGAGTGTGCAGACAAATCTTTCTTAGATGGATCATATCATCATACTCTACCTCCTTATCATCAGAGACAACTCTTAAAATTTTCTTGACTTGCAAATCATGTAATCTTAATGTGATATCGTCAATTGCCTTGTTAGATGGAGACACGACAATGATAGGGTTATTAGTGAAAGATGTCGACTTTAGCAATTGTTGAATACACTCAACGATTATAGTTGTACTACCACATCCTCTAGGAGAGTTCAACAATGTCAAAGCTGAATCACCAAAAATAAAATTTTTAACAGATTTTTTCTGATCATCATTCATTCTCTTATTGAAAAATCTGAACCCTTCAACTTCTTCCTTTACTTGTCCCTCTAAAACTTCTCTTTTGTTCAAGATCACCGACTGGACATTTTCTACTATCTCACTTTCTTCCATTCTCCTATGAAGCATAGCGACAGTGGCACTGCTCACAGTGGCATTCAATGAGTTCAAATGACTCAGTGTCTTTTCCAAGGCAGTCGAATTTTTATACCAATTATGAACCTGAAGTCTCACCTTGTAATGGCCCCATGGAGTATCCTCCTTCGTTGGTCGATAAGACACACTGTCAATCGTCCCTGAAATTACATTGATATTCTTTTCAGTGTCATGTGGTCTAGGTACGAGAGATACTTTGCCTTTGTATAGAAAGACGGTATCGCCCTGTTTAAGAAGACGTGTAATTTTGCAGAATTGTTTCTCTTTGTACAGTTGCTGAACCAATTCAAGATTATTCCTTATTTCAAATGTGACGAATGATGGGTTTTTTTTATCGATAGAAACCTTAGTTGTTTCGAAGGAGAAGTTGGAAATCCCCATTTGAAGAAACATCTGTCTATCCAATTCCCTGTAGTACTTTCCCATATTTTCATACTGGAGCTGCTGATGTGTTTTAGATGAAGCGTTTAAATTCTTCAATGCACTGATAAATTGGAAGTCCAATTCATTCAACTTGTATGAAACCTTTGGAGAGTCCATTCTGATAGCATGAGGAATTTCGAGGACATTGTATGTTCTTGCTAATTTGGTGATGGTACGATGAGTCGTGGTCTGTAAATGAATGGCAGGTCGAAGAAATGAATCCCTTAGGGCTTGGCTATACAAATGTGAAATTAATGGTGGTAATGATACCTGTATGGGAGGCATTATGAGCTAGTTGTTGTAGTTTAATAAAAGTTAAAAAGGAACGGTATAAAGTCAATGAAAGAGAAATAATGCCTAATATCTGAAATTTTTTTATAAGCACGTGACAGTGGATAAGGTGTACAATTTTTTAAAATGATGGGATGATGAATACTGTTTATATATATGTGGAAAAAAAAAACACTAGTTACAAAAAGAACTGTCAAAGTATGTACAAAATTATATAGATATGATCAAAATTTTCAGTAAAAATTATATTTGAGAGGGAAGTCTTTCAAATCAAAATTCAACAAAACCCAAAACAAGAAAATTAGACCACAAAGAAAATATAAATCTACTTATTAGCTTTAAGATTTGATTCATCAGTAATTGATCCCTCAGATGACGGAGTGATATCTTGAACACCGCGAGAAAGAGCAACAACATCAACATCATCATGCTTATCAGCATCATCTAAGCTGATCTTATCTTTAACTTGGATAATAACACCACCGTCTTCTTCCTGCTTAGTTTCAGTTTGGATAAGTTCTTCTTGCTCTTTGATCAAGTTCAATCTTTGCTTATTAGTAACATCAGAGACAACGTCAACTTCGGCCACGTGATAAACTTCTTCTGGCATGGATGATAATACAGCTTGCAATGCATCATATATGGTTTCGTGGGATTCAAAATCACCGTAAGTGTAGGCATTGGATAGCACTAATAAGGTAGCAGGAATCTTTTCTTTTAATCTTAATTCCAACCATAATCCTAAATCATGCTTCAGTTCAACTGGAGAAACACCTGCATATTTAATACCTCTGGCAGCACAAGCAGCTTGTAATTCTGTAGTAGTTAGGGAATCAATACCTTCGTAAATAATAGCACGATCATCTAACTTGATGGTTAATAATCTATTTCTGATTCTAAATCTCAGCATTTGATTGGTGCCGATTGGTTGCAGGTTGATATATTTGGCAACAGCAACTAATTGAGAACGCTGCAAGTTATCCAAGACTGTGTCATCTTTAAAAAGTCTGGCAACTCTTAATAGTTGGTCTCTGGCTGGTGGTTCTAATCCTGTCTTCAAAGTGTTTAAGAATTGCTTGAAGTCCTCCTTTTCAATTTCAGAGATTAAAGCAGGTGGTCTGATTTGAATGGTTTCTCTCAAGACTTGAGAAACAGCCTTTCTGGTTTTACGCAACTTATTTGTCTTCTTTTCCTTATCTGCCTTGGATTCGTAGGTAGATGGAAGTAAGTTTGGAAACAACTTCAAAGCGACAGGCAATAACAACTCAGCAAATGGAACAATAATAAACATGGAGAATGGAACGAGCCTAACGATATCTTGAGTGGTTCTTTGTAATTGTTTATTTTCTCTTCTGGTCAATTCATAACCAGCTGCAGCCTTGAAGGCTAACTTGAAAGAAATTTTGATCTCTAAGCCTAATAACTTAGTACCATCCCAATAATGTTGCACTTCATGCTTAACTCTATCCCATAATGGAGCTTTTGGCTCCACCTTGGCAACAGTTGGAACAGGGGATGTAGTTGGTGGACCCACTTTTTTTTCATTTGCTTTTGTTTCTTGGAGAATATGATTTGTATGGTGGAGGTTTCTGTGAGAAGAAAAGACAGGAAGTGAACTACGTCTAATTTGGCCTTGTATAACAAATCTACCGAGAGGCAGAAGTATATTTAATTGTGGTCTCATAGTTGTATGCGTTGAATATGTTATCAGGGGTTTTCAACTTCGATGCTAGAATGTACAAATAGTTTTAACAATGATATTCCCCAAAACAAGACGAAATCAAGAAATTCTGAGAAATTTTGACTTAATGGAAAATAAATTTAGTTAGATGAACCTTTGTCTTGGATACTTCAACCTTAACATTGTTTTAAGCTCAAATTGAAATACTTTTATTAACATTTAATACAATTTAAATGCTGTATGACCGAAAGCGCCTCCCACGGAGAATTCTACTCTCTCGGAACTGCGCGTTTCGGATTCAACAGCACGCGGTTTTCCAATATGTTACATAATTATCACCAAGCCCTAAAGTACCAGCCTCTGCCCAACAAATAATATGCTTGGTCATGCAAGAGTTTAGACAATACTTCAGTTTGGACATAAAATATTAAAATAAACTACATTTGGACATATGTTAAATGAATTCTATATTAATTTATAACTTGATATACACCTATAAAAATCCGTGCTTTGTCAATGTCAATAACTGACGTTAAATAATAATATTTACTTTAAGAAAGTTCTTCCTTCTTGTCACTGGCGTTAACCAAAGAATAGAAAAGACCTTCAGTATTCTTCAACAAGTTTTCTGGAGTATCGAATTCCTTAACTTGACCCTTATCCAAAACAATGATTCTATCACTGTCCATGATCGTGTTCAATCTATGAGCGATGGTTAAAATGGTACGATCCTTAAATTCTGTTCTGATAGTTTCTTGTAAGACTTTATCAGTTTCGACATCAACGGCTGCGGTAGCTTCATCTAAGACTAAGATATTGGATGGGATTAACAAAGCACGAGCCAAACACATTAATTGTCGCTGACCAACAGACAAGTTAGAACCACTTTCACTCAACTTAGCATTCAAACCACGGTGTTCTTCGTCTTCCATAGTTGCAACGTGGTCCTTTAAGTGAGCTAATTCTAACGCTTTCCAGATTTGTTCATCCGAGAATTGGTTGGTTGGATCAATATTCTCACGAAGTGTACCTTCAAAAACTTGCGAATCTTGTGGAATAATGGATAACGAGTGTCTTAAATCTTGCAAGCCGACTTGGTTAGTTGGAATACCGTCAATGATTATCTGACCTTCGGCAGCTTCGATAATTCTGTATAGAGCTAAAGTCAAAGAAGACTTACCAGCACCAGTTCTACCAACAATACCGATCTTTTCTCTTGGGTTGATTTTCAAGTTAATATCCTTCAAAACTAAATCTAAGCCTTCTCTGTATCTGGTGGAGTAGTTCTTGAATTCAATCGAGCCCTGCGCTGGCCAATTCTTCGGTGGTCTTGGTTCCAAGTATTCAGCAGCTTCGGGTTCCAAGGAACTGTATTCCTCAACTCTTTCGACGGCGACGATATTAGTTTCAACTTCAACACTCATTCTGATAATCCAGTTCAAAGATTGTGTGATTTGAAGAGCATAAGAAACAGACAAACCAACTAAACCGGAAGAAATACTACCAGTAAGCAAAGTCAAAACAGCAAACCCAGCACTGGCCAAAATAATCATAGAACCTAAGAATTCAAGACGAACGGCTAACCATCTGTTGGCGTTGACACTTGGGAAGTAAGCACTCATGTTGTTATCAACTCTAGTTTCAGAAATATGTTCAAATCTTTGAACTTGTTGGAAACCTCTAATGGTACTAGAACCACCTAATGATTCCTGGAAATGAGCATAAATTGGAGATCTAGTGACGGAATCCAGTCTTCTTAATTCTCTGGTAGCAGCCATGTAGTATTGTTGGTAGTAGAGGTATAGGTAGAACATCGGAACAATGAAAATAGCAAACTGCCAGGTTGAAAAACAAATAACTGCAAGAGTGATACCAACCTTGGTACAGTTCACCATGAAGTTACCAATGGTTCTGGCGATAACTTCATCAATCTTGTAGATATCGTTCGAAAATCTGTTCAAAATTCTACCGATCGGTGTGGTTTCAAAGAATTGCATACGAGCTCTCAAGACACTATTAACCATATTGGTGTGGAAGTACTTGGATGCTTCGATCGAGACATATTGCCATAATAAGATAGATTGAAGTAGGACAGCGGAGGAAGCAGCAACACCAAGAGCGAAATAGACACCCAAGTATAGAGCAACGTTAAGGTTGGATCCCATTTCAGTGTTGACTTCAGACCAATGTTTTAACCAAACGTTGGACGAAACAGTTAACAATTGAGGAACACCGACACAGATAGTAAAATAGGCGACATACTTGAGGTTACACGCTTTGGCATATCTCCAGTAAATCTTCCACTTGACTTGACCTTGTTCACGATGTTCTTTATTGGCATCCTTACCATCATCGTCAGAGAATCTAATAGAGCGTAAACTTTGAAAACTAGCTCTTCTAATACTTAAAGCATCGTTTGTATCAGAAAATTCATTAATACTGGACTCATCAGACGATATCAAGTTATCAATATCGATATCTTCTTCCTTAACTTCTTCGGATTCTTCTTTGACCTGACCGAATTCTTCAATAAGTTGATTCAATGGAGACTTGACATCGCCTCTAACATCATCATAAGTGGATTGTTCAGCGATAACACCATCCTTTAGAAGGGTAATACTGTCAGAAATAGATAAAACAGATATCTTGTTAGTGGATAAAATCTTGGTTTTGGTGGACAGTAAACCTCTTGGACCAAGAACATGGTCAATCAAATGTTTTCCAACGTGTTCGTCAACAGCAGCCAATGGATCATCAAGCAAGTATACATCAGCTCTAGCATAAACAGCTCTAGCCAAAGAAATTCTAGCCTTTTGACCACCCGACAAGGAAATACCCTTTTCGCCAACCAAGGTTTCATCACCATCCTTCAAAATTGCAAAATCAACAGTCAAAGCACATGCTTTGATAGTTTTTTCGTAGAAGACAGAGTCAAATTTGTGACCAAAGATAATATTTTCCTTGACAGTACCGTTCATAATCCATGGAAGTTGAGCAACATAAGCCACATTACCAGCGATAGTGACAGAACCATCGATTCTCCTCAAGTCACCGAGTATACTCTGGATTAGAGCAGACTTACCAGAGCCAACCTTCCCGACAATACAGACCAACTCACCCTTTTTTGCTGAGAAGTTGACATTAGCCAAAGCAATCTTGTAGTCTGGTTTTCTTTGCCATAAGAAAGTGCCCTTCTTGACTTCGACAGTGAAGTCATCTCTGTTAGAGGCTTTTTTTTTGAAGACTACAGCATCCTTTTGTAACTCTTCAGAGGTGAAGAAAGATTGCAATCTACCAATAGCAACTTGGGCCTCAACCCAAGAGGAAATAGCCATTGGAATAACAGCTAATGGGAAACCTAGTAAGTTAAAAAGAGCCAAAGCAGGGAAGACCAAGTCAGATGACAATGGTCTGTCTTCGATTAAAACAAAAACAGCAAAAGTGGAACAAGATACTAAGAATGGAGCAATGTTAAATTGAAAAGAAGCAAAAGCATTATAAAGACAAAGTTTTCTCAGGTTCTTCAATTCCTTTTCATTTCTCACGTAAGTTAACTTTTCCTTGTATGGGTCTTCCCAACCGTATAACTTCAATGACTTGATGTTGTTCAAAATTTCAGAGATAACTCTAGTTCTTTCATCTTTCACCTTCATCTGTTCTTTTTGTAAGACCTTAAGTCTGGCCATGATCCAAGAGTTCACCGGAATTAAGATAATCATCAAGACAACACCAACCCACATAGAGTTACCTAACAGGTCGTGTAATGAGTATAAACAAATAATCAATTGGAATGGACCAGAGTAAAGAATAGACCCCCATTGAGAGAGATCCTGTAATCTTTGGGTATCAACAGACATCAAGTTGACAATATCACCAGTAGCCCTTTGACCCCTTTCTTCGTTCGACAATTTCATGGATTTCTTGTAAATTATTGAGATCAAAGAAGATTTGATGTTCATACCAACGTTGAATAATTGCCAAAAGTATTGATGGAGGAAACTAGTTTGAATGACGGAGCAGAAGAACATAGCAAAGACAATCATGAAACCCTTGGAAATTGGCTCGGGTGAATCAGAGTTATAAGTATTGACAAATTTAATCAAGTATCTTAAGAACTGTGGTTGAATAAATTGCAAAATATCCTGACAGATCTTGAAAAGACCACCTAGTGCGATTTGTGAGCCAAAAGTTGAGAAGATAGCCCAACCTAAAGATGGCTTAGACTTTTCTTGTTGCTTTTTCCAGTGAACATCAAATTTCTTGGAGATAACAGTAGACTTGAAAGACTTTGGAAGTGGAGGTAGATGTTCTTCGGATAAGTACGTTTCATGGCCCAACTTCATCAATGGAGTCATCCAACTGAAAGTAAGCAAAGAGAACAAGTTAGCATCTTCCAAAGGGTCTTCTTTCTCGATCGAGTGATATAATCTTGGCTTTGATGGCAAGCATGAAATTAACAAGGCGAACAATGAAACAAAGAAAGAAAAATTGGCCAAAACAAAGTATTCATTGTGGACTTCACCTCTCCAGAACAAGTTGAAGATCTTGATAGATCCAGCTATAGTGGAAAAGAACCAGTAACTTAATAATATACCATTAGAAACTCTGGAATAAAAATAGTCATAGTGATGCAAGAAGTAAGCAACGACCAAAGCAATAGATTGGAAAATTGGTTGGAAAACATCAATATTGAACTGTTTAGATTCAGAGGAGGAATAATGAGCTGTAAGAATGCAGAGAACGACTTGGGCTAAAACGACAATTAACCTTGAAGAGTAAATCCAACTTTTCTTGAAGCAAATGGAATCAGTCGTAATGGAGGAACGAATTTTGAAGATCTGTTGAATTCCAAAGATGAGAAGATAAAGATTGATAGCAGAAAAAATTCCACCATTGATAAAGCAACGAGTAAAGTCTGAATACCTCGAGGATATTGGACCCCAGCCTTCAGCATCAGAGCAGAGATAGTTGCATTGTTGGAGGGTATGGTTCGAAGGTGCGAAGTTATTGTATAATGATACGGAAGGCGTTCTACTACTTTGTTGCAACTGGTTCACCAGCTCTTGGTTAACAAACTGTAGAGATCCCATAGTTCCATAAAAATCTATCCAAAAACTAACTGCAGTAGAAATATCTCAATAGTTAATCGAGCTTTTTCTAGAAGTTTACAGTGGATTGAAAAAAAAAAAAAATAGATCAACTTAAGAATTTTGGAATTTTTTTTTCCAGGTTGCACTCAAGGTTTATCTACTGCCCGTTTAGTTTTAACTCTTACCAAAAAAAAAAAAAATAAGTTCCACTTCGGCTCATTCTCCTTGAATTAGGAAATAGATCCGGACACACACAAAAATTGTTTATATATATTATTAATATTTTGGTTAGTACACGCTTTTAACTTTTTGATTAGTAATTGTGTTTATTTTTTTCAATTGCCAACGTTTTTTATCTTTAATTAGTATAAATAGCCTTAATGATGTCCCATTAAAAAAAAAATATATAAAATAAAAGAAAATAAAATCTGCTGATCTAAACTAGCGGTTGAAGTTGTATAGAAGCAATACCCACGTATTATTTGATTTCTTAGATATATATCCGCTCGCACTTTAAACACGGTTAGTTTTTGTATTCGACGCCTCTTTGTATTAGATCGAAATTTTCTATTTTTATTTATATATTTATTTGCTATATATGTGTACGGATAAATACCAGCAATTAATATGGGGATCAGGTGTGGTATCAGCTTTTTTATAAACCCAACAATAAATATCAGCACACTATTTACTACAGTTCATACAGGGGGGGGTATTGATTTATAAATTTTTATTTTTTTCAATTAAAATGTAATCAATTACATGTGCAAAGAGAATATTACTATTTATACAATTTACAGGTAAATGGATCATCTACGTGTCGATATTAGGACTTTTTTTTTTTTTTCTAATCGGGGTGCGTTTGTGTCAAAAATCTGCACCGAATTAGGCTGGAACGGATAAGAGAGGTTCGTGATTTTCATATAATAATTTTGTTCCCAAGATCTTGCTGCTTCGCTCCCTAAAAGAGTAAGCTGATATATATAAATATATATAAATATAGCGATTCAATTTTTTCTGTTTTTTTTTTTTTTTTTTTTTTTTTTTT
>JADIOT010002568.1:0-58605 GCA_018343995.1 Waltiozyma sp. UFMG-CM-Y6624
AAAGAAAAATACACACAAGGTATTTTAGAAATGTCAAACATGTGGGTTTTAAAGAACCTTTTGGAGAACTTTTTCTGGATAAAATATAAATAAATTTAAACACAAGCCATGTTTAGAAACTTCTCCGGTTTAAAGGTGATACAATCACCATTTCTAAGCCGTTCTTTTCAAACAACTATTGTTGCTGAATCCAAGAAATCCATCTTGAAAATCCAATCTCAAGAACGTAAAGAAATCAACCAATTAAGACAGAGATATATTCAAGAGAAGAAATACAATGTTGATCCAGTTCTTGGTATTTCCAATAATGCATTTCTCAACAGACTGGAAGCCGAAGTCAGAGAACCAACTATTATGGGATTAGGTTATCAAAAGGAACAAGTTGACAAGTTGATACATGGTGCCAAAGAAGCTCAAGACACACAATTTTTCAAAAGAGAGAAAATAGAAAAAGACACCCTTAGACAGCAAGAAATTGTTGGTAGAATTCTCAACATGAAGAACAGAAGTGAGGCGGAGATTCTTAAATTTAAGGTGGATTTAGCTAGAAAGGAATTTCAAAGATTCGATGGTGATACTGGATCAAGTGAAGTTCAAGCAGCCATTGCCACTGTTAGAATCCATCATCTTTACGAACATGTCCAACAGAACAAGAAGGATTTCCAAAACACTAGAATCTTAAGAATGTTGATTCAGAAAAGACAAAGAATCCTAAGATACTTGAAAAATGATATGCCAGAAAGATATTTCTACACTATAAATAAGTTGGGTCTTACTGATACAATCGTCAACATGGAGTTCAATTTTGACAGAAGATACATGCAGAACTTCAAGATGTTTGGTGATAGAATCTTGATCAAGGAATCTAAGTCTGCTAAAGAAGAAGAAAGAAAGCAAAAACGTAAAGAGAAGAAGATCTTGAAACATAAATCATTGAAGGAATTAAGAGCCATGAAAAAGGCTTTGGAATGAAAAAAATCATTATCCTTCTTGATATCTTTTTTGTATTTTTTTCTTTTTGCTATTGTTTCTATTGTTATCTCTGTATATAAAATACAAACCCCCCCTTGTGAATACAAACATATTTATAAAGAGATTTTTAAAAATTAAAAATCAAAAAATTAATATATATATATATATATATATATATAAACCACCCTAATTAGGAAGGTAAAATACATCCCTTCGCGGCGCTCTCGCCAATAGATAGGACGTGTGTGAAATTAATAAAAATTATTTACAGGGAAAAAGTAGAAAAGTTCCTATGTTCTATCAATTTATGGGGGGTTTTTTTTTTAATTATTTTTGTTCAAATTATATAGATGTTTCTTCAAATATTATCATATGTTGGTATAATTCTAGGATTTATTTTCCTTACTCTTGCAATTGCTTCAGGGTTATACTATGTTAGTGAATTAGTTGAAGAACATTCTGTTGCTACAAAGAAGTTTCTCAAAAGAAGCATTTATTCCATCATTTTTATTTATGTTTTGCTTTTGATATTTGATGGGTTACCTATCTTATTAACTGGGTTTTCAATCGTTACTTATTTGGTTTATTTACAGAACTTGAAGAAGTTCCCATATATTGATTTGAAATCACCAGTGTTCATTGCCAGTTGTATCTTAGTTGTCGTCAATCATTATCTCTGGTTCAATTATTTCAGTGAGGCAAGATATGGCAATAGAATCATTACATTTGCTGAAGTCTCTTCATTCTTTGGGATTTGTGTTTGGTTCATTCCTTTTGCCTTGTTTGTCAGTTTGAGTGCTAGTGATCATGTCTTGCCTACTATGAATAACCAATATGGTAGCAGTTATCATCAAGAGAATACTGATGGTAAGAGAAAGAAGAATCAAGGGTTGGCGAAAGTTGTCGTTGGTAATGCTAGGGAATTCTTTTATAAGATATCAAGAACTTTTGGTATTGAATTGGATCCAAATCATGGTAGAATTGTATGAATTATATGTACATTCTTAAATTTATTAACTTATAGATTTTTGTATAGGTCACCAGCTATATATAATATTGGGATCTCTCATTAAATTGAAATATTGATATATAAACAATTACAATTTTTCCCTTGCCAGATCTGATTAAGTTTTTTTTTTTTTTTTTTTTTTTTTTTTTGGCAAAATTAATTAAATAAATTCTATCAATTTTATTAAACAAGGTTATTTATTAGTAAACATGTATAAGGTTTGACAAAAAACACAGTTTATTGACTGCCCTTGGTATGACTTGGTGGTGGGAAAGCAGGTGGTGAATATGGTGTATTAGCAGAAGCTCCATAATATTCATTATCAATGACTGATGAGCCAGTAGGAGCAGGTTCAAAGCCAGGAGGTGGACTTGAAGGTGGTGCATACATAGTTGTTGAGCTTGATTCACCAATGTTTGTATCTCTTTGTGGAGGAGGTGAGCCCATTGGACGTTGGTAGACCACATCAGGGTCTTTTTTATAAGCTGGTAATTGTTCTTCTTCTTGTTGATAATTCTGATGGCCATAGTATGGCTGTTGTTGTTGATTTTGATTTGGGGCTCTGGATCCATATGAAGTCCAACCTGTATATGGGATTGGCTCAATACCTTGATTTATTCTTTTGATATTTCTTCTTCTAATTAAAATAGCTAATATTAACATAACAATAAGAAAGACAAGGATGGCGATCCACCATGGTCTATAGCCATAGGAATCAGTGTAATATATTAGTCTCTTTTGAAGATCTTCCGTAGGACTTGAAATATACATGTCTAATTGTATGATTTTGTAAAGTGGTTATACTTGAGTTTTTAAATTTAGTAACGGTTGCATAAACAGGGTTGTTACAAGTTTGTTTGTTTTTTTGGACTTCTTTTTTTTTTAGTTTCTTCTTTTATGTAGATCTGGTCGCGAAAATTTCCTAGAAAGTCTGATTCAGTCACACAGAATCCTTTGATAAAGTGTCAGACCCTGAAGAATCTCCCCGTCACCCCCGGTTCGATACGGGGAATTACCCCCTAATATTAATTTCTATCAAAAAAAAAAAAGTAGATAACTAATTAAAAGTATAAAGTTCAGAAGAAATTGGATTATTTATAAATACTATAGCATAAATCACTCCTAAGATAATATCTTCAGTATACCATAAAATATGGTCGAGGGTCTTCTTCCAAGATAAAAAGAAATTACCCAGTCTTAGAGTATGCTTGCTGAGGATAACTCAAACCATCACTTCCTTGTACATTATTATTAGTTGAACTACCATAATATTCATTATCAATAACAGAAGATCCAGTAGGTGCAGGGTTTTGGAAAGAACCATACATATCTGATGAATTCTGTTGACCAGGAGGAGGACCAGCAGGACGTTGATATTGTGCCTGTTGATAAGACGGTAGTTGTTCCTCTTTTGAACCGTTATAATAACCTGTATTCGAAGCATTGGGATTATACGGTTGTTGTTGATTTTGGTTTCCATTCCAATTATATGTGGTCCAACCTGTATATGGCAATGGATCAATGCCTTGGTTTCTTCTTTTAAAATTCCTTCTTCTGGCGAAAAAGTAAAGAGCAAAAATGAAAAGCATGATACCTACAATAATTAAAGCAATCCACCATGGTCTATAACTGTAACCTGAGCTAGAATAATAATAGTACCTCTTTTTGAGATCTGTAGGAGATATTTGAATGTACATGATGTGGTAGTGAAGATTTTTCTTTTTTCTTTTTCTATATTCTAGAATTATAAGACGTTTATTTTAGAATTTGTTAAATTATTAAGTAGCTGAATGTTTTGATATTTATATACACAGAATTTTTAAACCAAATTTTGACACATTGTAGATGACCAAATGAAGGCACAGTTCAAATGACATGTGGCTTGTTCCCAACCCTGCGGCTGCTTATATAATTGTGCGTTACAGATGATATACGAATTGAGGATGACGTAATCATAAAGTATATATATATATATATATATTCTGCAAAAAATTATTCAAGATAGTTGAAATCCTTCAATGACTGAATCTTCTTTGCTTCACTAGCATCTTGAAAAAAAGAAGATAAAGTTAAACCTTTTACCATTTCAACTCCATTAAAGCATTTGATAACATTTTGGTGAGATATCACATATAATTTATATCTTGTTTGTTGTAAAGCTTGAAAGATTAATGATTCAGTAATATCAAGTTCGTTCAGTGGTTTTGTTCTTATAGTGTTTAATATAACGATATCATACTCTGTTGAATTAGATTCTAATAGTAATGATACTGGGATATCTGTTAAACCAACATTCTTCATAGTTTGTTGAAGTAATAATTTTTGTGTCTCCGATGGTGTTATGATACCAATTGAGGAGTTGGTATCTTGGTAGATTTCTTGTAACTTTTCACATAACTTTAAAGTAAATTCTCTTTCTATTGGATTTTGATAGAATTTCTTGAAATTGACGATTTCTTGTGATTCCAATTCAACATATTCGATTCTTGAATGATATGATTCTGATTCAAGATTTGACTGCAAAATGTTAGGATTCATCATATGTATATTCTTGAAAATATTGTTAAATTTGGTATATTGTTTCTTGAGAGAAACATGATTTCCAAGTTGATTCAAGTCATTTGACTTTTCTGATTGAAATAAAACAACAGATTGAGCTAACTTAGTACTGCCAACAACATCACATGCCTGCTTTTGCAAAGACCCTTCAGCAGTAATGACAATAGTTTGGAATTTCAAATCTTGAATTTTTGATAATCTATCAGAAAAGACCAATTTTGAAGGATATTTATCAGAAGACATGTTTTTATACTTTTGAAATAATGATAAATCGTCGTATTTCTGAAATTGACTAATGATACTGGAAAAATGATCTGAATAAACTTTGATTGCTGAGTCCTTATCTAGATTCAGTTGTTTTGTAAAATGATTCTTCAATGGGTACGCATCAAAAATTGTATTCAAGTCTCCATCTTCAGATTCTATTAAATTTCTTATGAAAATCTTAAACTTGGTCTTCAATATTTGTTCTAATTGATAAATATCATTGTTTTGAAATTCTTCTTGTAATTGATCCAATTCATTGGAAACTTCAGCAAACTTCTCTTCATATTGAGGGTTAGAGACATCCAATATATCATAAAATTTCAAAGTATTGTCTGATATCAATTTGTAAGTTATCAATTGCTTGAAGTAATTGTTCTTGGTAAGGATCAAAATAGGATTCTGAGAACGAGAATCATTCAAAATATTGATGATACTGTTTATGATTGTCTTGATTCCCTGGCCAGGCATAGCATGAATTACAGATATTTTATTTAACTGAGATGAGATTAGAGCTTGTATCTGTTCGTTGTTCAACTGTAAATCTGCAGTTTTTTCTGTCGAAGAGTTGATGGTGATCGAATCTTGCGTAAAAGTTAAAGAATAATACATTGTCTGTTTTTCCTTTTCTTCCTCTCTTGTTTCAATAGCAGAGCCCGATTGTATTTTTTTTCTTTTCCTGTTCTGTTCTTCAATTTCAGTGGAGATTATCTTATGATTTGGGAAAGATTCGATAAGTTGGTTTAACGTACAATTCAAGTGCACTGTGATCTTCACATTTTCTCTATCATTTGCAATATTCTTGAAGATAAGATCCCTGTATAAAGCTAACTCCTCGTGATAAAACTGCAATGGTTCAGGCATCTTTAATACAATGTTGTACGTGGTCTCCTCACTTTTAGAAACATTATCAAGCTTGATAGTGACCTTACTTCCACTATGAACCTTCTCAACGACCCCTGAAACAAAATCAAAAACACCAGCAACAGTAAATTCATCGGATTGATCCATATCCTTTTTACCAAAATTAATCAAAACAACAGACTCATTCAATTTTAATCCATGACCTTTCAACTGTAGGTCTACAAAATGATCTTTTTCTGAATTTGACAGAAGACGTATGGATGATTGAATACTGAGGGAAGCATATGGCTTTAAGACATACTTACTGGAACCGGAAATTTGATCATTTGATTTCAGTTCAAGTCTATCGACCGTTCTTTTGATATGTTCCTTTATTTCAATGAAAGTGTCGTGTTTAATATTTTGAAATGATCTTAGTGACAATTCGTATTGAGAGTATATTGGATAATTTATTGGAACTGAAATAATGTGATCTTTTGAATAAATGTCGAGCGAGATGTTATTATCATATGGAATCGATGGTTGGACCTTTGCTTTTAGAATTTTCAATTTATATAACCTATCATTGTCTAAAATAGGTAATTGGTAATGATTGAGAAGGATATCTAATTCAAATTCATCCAATTCATCAATAGTACTTTCAAAATCCTTAGATATTTTCTGGAATTTAGTGAAAATCAGATTTTGAAATTCTATAAAATTTTCATTGAAATCTTGATAATAGAAATACTTCAAAATCGGAACATGAAGATCAATAGTTTCAACAAATGAAATTTCATATAAAAGAGCTCTGAGATATTTGGAATCTTCTTTAAATGCTAGCAGATATTCTAAAAGCTCAATCAATTGAGATTTTAAGGCTTTGTTACACTCCCTGATTATAGTGGAAAGAAGTTGTGGAATAAATGCTCTTAAATACTTTTCTTTACCATCCAGTGATTTAATTAACTCAAGCTCAGACTTGATATCATTTTCATATTGGTGGCTTGGTGGGCTATCCTTCAAGATTAAAGGTGAGAAGAAACAGTGAATGAGACTATCTTGCTTGTAATAAGGAATTATCCATTTGATGTTGGATAGAATCAATTGTTTGATATGATCATTATGTTTGTCAAACATCGTCATTAATCTTGTTATGAGTATCTCTATTTGCTCATGATTAAGCGCTGGTTTAAATCGAAGTAAAACTGATGCTAGAATTATGTGATTATCAATACTAGAATTGTTAATATTATCAAAGATAAATGATATGAAAGATTGATGATTCAAACATTCTATGAACTCTTGATTTGAGATATTAGTAGAGATTAATGTAAACAACTTCTCTGTTAGTTGAATGGTATGCTTTGGTTTAGCTGACTCATCATATGGATTAAATAGAGAAATGAATCTATTGTTCAGAACACTGATCATAGTATTGTGGACAATGGGTGGCAAATAATATTTTTATATCAGGAAATTTTAAAAAATTAAATATTAGCTGATTAAATATTTAATTTAAACTTTTAAAAAAAAAATTATAAGATCTAGCATTACGCAATATTTTCTTGATAAAATCGTTGTCTGCCATTAAACTGCGTGTAATCCATTTCCGACTTATTCCCGTGACCTATCGGATATGAGTTTTTTTAGACAGTGAGCGCATCTCTTTGTGATTTTTCGCATTGCAAAAAAAAAAATTTTAAAAGTAGAAACAAAGTACAGGGCAGTTAATTAAGGTATACATTTTATTGATCTCCATAAATTTAAAGAAATTCCTCCGCAGTTTTTTTTTAAAATTTTCCTTCATATCCTTATCCTAATATATCAACAATGAACAGAGGTAGAGGTGGTTTCTCCGGTGGTGGCCGTGGTGGTCGTGGTGGTTTCGGTGGTTCTGGTCGTGGTGGTTTCGGCAGACCAGCTGTTCCACAAGGTCCACCAGATCAAGTTTTCGAAATGGGTTCTTTCTTACACTCTGTTGAAGGTGACATCTTCTGTCGTTCCATAAATACCAAGATTCCATACTTCAATGCTCCTATCTATTTGGAAAACAAGACTCAAGTCGGTAAGGTTGACGAAATCTTGGGTCCTTTGAACGAAGTCTTCTTCACTGTCAAGCCTTCCGAAGGTGTTCAAGCCGACTCTTTCAAGAACGGTGACAAGTTCTATATTGCTGCTGACAAGCTCTTACCAATTGATAGATTCTTACCAAAGCCAAAGGTTGCTGGTCCTCCTCCATCCAAGAAGAAGAAGTCCAAGTCTGCTGGTGGTGCTCCAGGTGGCCGTGGTGGTTTCGGTGGTGCTAGAGGTGGCCGTGGTGGTTTCGGTGGCGCTAGAGGTGGCCGTGGTGGTTTTGGTGGTGCTAGAGGTGGTGCTAGAGGTGGCTTTGGTGGTGCCAGAGGTGGTTCCAGAGGTGGCTTTGGCGGTTCCAGAGGTGGTTCCAGAGGTGGCTTTGGCGGTTCCAGAGGTGGTAGAGGTGGCCGTTTCTAAGTTTATTGAAATTACTACTGCTACAACAACAAAATATTATCATTTTCTCAATTTCACTCCAGTCATGCTTTTGTTTTACCCTTTCAATCAATCATGGCCTAGTCGACGACTTTGTTCCACTTTTTTTTTTATATGCATTCTGTACAGTATTATCAAATTAATTCTCTCTTTCTCTATATGTTTAAATTATGTAGGTTTCAATGGTTTAACATTGTAATCTAAACCACAAGTTTCGAAAATAGATACCCTTAATTCCTCAATACCAAACTTCTTTTCAAACTTCTTGGTGATTTCAGTATTTGTAAAGATAAGACTATAATCCATTCCAGGAAACTGATCGTTCAACTCCTTCAAATTTTCCAGTAGTTGTGCCTGTGATTTCAATTTGTCCACTTTAGTAAAGACTATTTCAAACGGTAAGCCTGATGACTGTAATAATTCTATAATCATGAAATCATTATCATTAAATCCTTCCTTGGCGCCCACTAGAAGATATACTCTTTTCAATTCATTTCTATTCCGCATATACTGTAAAATCTGTTCACCTTGTTTCGATGTACCTTTTATACCATAACCTGGAGAATCAATCAATTTGAATCTATTGCCGACATTAAAACAGTTCAAAGTCTGTGTAAATCCAGCTTTCTTAGAAGCAAAGACTATTTCTGGTGGGTTCTTATCTTTAATATTTGTAAGTAGAGAGTTAATCAGTGATGATTTCCCAACGTTAGTCTTACCAATGAAAAGAATTTCAGGTAGTGAGATCTTGGTTTTGATTGATGGTTCTGGTACAAGTTTTGTTGTCTGTTCTATGGCTTTTGATTTCTGTAGTCTTTCTGACTCTCCAGGTATATCCTCGAACTTTGAAGTAGTCCAATTCAACTTAATCATACAGTTATTGAAGAACGCATTTATAGCTTGAACTTCTTTGAGCTTAGGTAATGGTTGTTGAAATAACGATCTATGTGTGATATTTAGTTCATGTAATGGATTGATTTTACTTGCTAAAATTGCAGTTTTGGAGAAGTGACGTACAATGTTGTTCATTATCACTGGATCTTACTGGGACAAGGATTCAATTACAATATATATTTGAAAATACGCTTAAACTGATCCCCCATATATAGAGATTGATTATATAAATATTATTGTTCACGAAAACGAATGAAAAAAAAAACATCCAGACATCAATTTTAATAAGTTAGGCGCGCGAGTATTAATATTATTAAAATGTTAGTTTAATTTAAATCAATTTATTCATAATAATTAAAATTAGAAAGTCTCCGGAGGCCATTTATAAAATCTTTATTTTTTTTTCATCTTTGAAAAAGCAAGTTTAAAATATTAAATTGAAACCTTTAAGAACCAAAAATTGAAACAATTGAGATGGTCTTTTAATTATTAATTCAAAAAGCTTTTAATAGGACCTCCAACATGTTCCAAATCCAATAGAAATGTATCATGACCAAAAATACTCACCTCTTCATCCAATTCCACATGTTGAACATTCGTACCATCACCATTATGATACTTCTTATTACCCTGTTTTAACTTTTCTGCAATCTCTGCTTGTTGCCAATGAGGAAACAAAATGTCTGATTTCACACCAATAACTAGGACTTCATGATTACTTAACGGTTTGAGACCTTTTAATAGATCAGACTCTGATTCTTCAACTGAGATGGAACGTTTCTTGGATTGGTTTAAAGGAGGAGAAGAACAACTATCTGTCTGTTGGAAACAACCATTGAATTGAGAGTAAGTCTCTGCCATTTTCTGTCTTTTCAAAGAAGCCTTCGAACGGTTTACTGCCCCTAAATCAAACAAATCCATGGCCTTGGAAACATATAGCAATGAATTTGGATCATATTCGATGGAGAATTTCTCACCTTGATGATCCAAATAAGTCTCAATGAGGAAATCAGGACATAATGAAGGTTTCTCAGAAATTCTATCCCTTCCGAATCTCAACTCCCATTCAGGACCAGAACGATATGTAATTGTAGCTATTTCTCTCGATAATTTCATTCCAGCATGTGGTGGCACAGAATCATAATAATGTCCACGATTCCAATTAGGATCACTCATGAGAACCTGTCTTTGTGTATGTCTCATTGCAATTGAATAAGGATGAGATCTAGCACAACCACTAATACTGACAATCTTACTTACTTCATCAGGGAATTCTTGACCATAAGCTAACGATTGCATGCCACCCATTGAAGAACCTACACTAGCATACAATTTGCCAATTCCCAACTCTTCTTTAATCAAACGATGTTGAGCTCTAGTCATATCATTGATAGACAAGATAGGAAATCTTGTGGCGTATCTCTCACCAAGGTTAGGATCTTTCGAAGAAGGTCCTGTAGATCCATAACAACCACCAATAACATTTGTACAAATCACGAAATATTTATTCGTATCCAAAGGTTTACCTGGTCCAATGAAGTTCTCCCACCATCCTGGTTTGGTATTATTTGGTTGAGATTTAGCATGTGAAGACGCTGAAAGTCCTGTATGGAGTAAGATGGCGTTGGATTTATTAGAGTTTAAGGTCCCCCAAGTTTCATAGGCAATATCGTAAGAAGGTAATAATCCACCATAATCTAGGAATAACGGAGTATGTGAATGATAGATTTGGAAACCGGATTGAATACGTGAATAGATTGGTTCCAAGTATTCACCTTCTTCCTGTTTTTCTTCTTCAAAAGGGAGACGTTCCTGTTGTTGTTGTGAGAGAAGCGTTGTAGCAGATACTGAAGGTTTAGGTTTTAGTTGATTGGTCTTCTTTTCCAATTTGTCAAGACATGGGAATGAGATCTGTGGGTTAGAAGAAGTTGGAGGAATTGGATGTGCTATCAAAGATCCTTTGGAGTTGGTTATTGTACGTTTAACAGATATATTTGATTTATTTATTTGTTTGTGGAGTAGGTGGTGTAACTGTGGCGTTTTAAGTCTTTTCCTTGTGGTATTAAAAAGTAGTGAACTCATTAGTTGGATGAATATTAATGATTTTTTAGGTGGTTAGATTAAACTGCAGATTTAAAGTAAAAGAATGAAGAATTCATTTTTCAGATTTATATTCTTATATTATTACTATTATTATTTATTATTCAAGATATGTCAAATTATTGCTCTTAAAGGTTGGGAAATCCACACCTTTAATGGAATACCAAAGTTAAGCTAATAAAACTGAAAAATTTTAATATATCACGTGCAATGGCGTCAACCTCATTTCTTGACCTTTGTTCCTCGTGGCTCACACTTAGGGCTAAATAGGAATCTCAAATCTGAATCTATAGAGTGCTGCCAAGATCTTAGATCCCACAAAGTTGGGGAAAGAGATGAATTCAACAACAATTAAATCTTTTATCATTTACCATCTCATAGAGCCAAAAGGTTAATAGTATCAATAACAATAATAAAAATTAAATAATATATGAACCAAACAAATAATTGGAATCAAATTATATCATTTTATTTTCCACCATGTATCCTTCTTTTAGGTCTTCTCACTCGATTTGTCCTTCTTTCACTAATCTTTCAAAACAATATTTCTCAATTTGACAAATTTAAAGAGTCTCTATACGTTTTAAGATCTGGAAATCTGTTAAATGGAATCTTTGCAAATCATGGCTTTGAATTGTTTACTTTGATATATGGAATCATGGTGGTCTATTACTTTAACACTATTAGATCTACTATATTCACTAATGAAAGATATGAAAATGATAATATTACTTCTAATAATAGATCTAGTGCCGAACAACATGATTTAAATGATTTTGATCCTCAAAATCTCAATGTTGATAAATTGAAAAAAATACCGTTGAGAACTTTTGTACTTAGATATATTATTATCATGGTATCCTTGGTTTTTTTACTTCTACTTAAACAAGTTATAAATTCTTCCACATCGGGGATATTGATATCTGGACACTTCATGGCTTTGATGACTTATAGTTTATCTGTTCGTCTTCATATGAATTCAACACTTTTGATATCGAGACCTGATGAGAGTAACTTTAATAGATTACTTCTTAAGGTTTGTTGGGTTTTGATTGGAATTTGGTGGTTTCTTTTATTCATCACTTCTGCTTTCTATCATACTGTTTTAGAAAAGCTTATAGGGGTTATTTTGGGATACTTTCCAACTTTTATTGGCTTTATGTTTATTTAAAGTATATATATATATATAGTCAGGTGACTCTAATTAGGGCTAGCGGTTTTGGTTTTTGTGCTTTTGTGTGTTTTCGGCAGTTCTCTGGAATCCTATCACATGAGTCAGCGGCTATTGACGGCAATGACACACATTAAATAATAATATTATTATTAATATTGAGCCCTGTAATGTTGTTATTATACCATAAAACATGTTTAAGTTATTAATTACTCATCAACACCTCATGAATATGAAAGAGCTATATATAAGCTATCATTGATTCTTTTGTAAAAAAAAAAAAAAAAAGTATAATTAGTTCTTAAACTTGATTATATCCTTATATCTAAAACATATCTTAAATATTCTTCCAAATAGATTGATTTTTTTTTTTCCATTTAAATAAAGAAAGTGATGGATTTTATAAAAAGAAAAAACTCTATGGAAGACTTAACATCGTCTTTTTCGATAAAACCATATCAAGACAAAACACAATTAGAACAAACCATTCAAGACAAAGCCGCTCAATTCAAAGGGTCCTATCATGAATCAGATTATGTTGATACGCCACCAGATGGAGGTATTACTGCTTGGACTTGTTGTTTTGCCTTAACCTTTATGAATTTCGCCACTTGGGGAATAAATAATTCCTTTTCTGTGTTTCTAGATTTCTATCTAACCAATGAAACATATGGATCAGATGTAAAACCATATCAATATGCAATGGTTGGTGGATTAATTGTATTTCTTTCTATGGTTTTAACTCCAGTTGCTACTTTAATCTTACAAAGATTCGGATATAAGACTTGTGTTTTAATTGGAGTTTCATTTCAATTGAGTGCATTTATTGGTGCTGCATTTGCTACAAATATACATGTTTTGTTTCTTACTCAAGGAGCTTTACAAGGTATTGCAATTGGATTGATCTTTGGTGCTAATATGATTGTGCTACCATCATGGTTCTTGAAGAAAAGAGCAATTGCTAATGGTATCACGCATTTCGGATTAGGATTAGGTGGAATTGTATTCTCCTTGATTATTAATAAGATGTTACAAAGGTTCCATGATCCCAAATATGCCTTGATTACAGTTGGAGTCATTTCTGTAGTGATTTGTCTTTGTATGATGTTCTTGGTGAAGATCCGTGTGCCTTCAAATTCTAGGATCAACGAGGATAACAAATCAACACAGGCTATTTTAAAGAATATCTTTAATTTACAAGTATTGAAGTCCTGGCCTTTACAATTGGCTGCTTTCTGGTCAGGGTTATGTCAAATCAGTTACACTATTCTTATGTTCAGTTTATCCAATTATGCAACATCACTTGGGTTTTCAAAGGATCAAGCAACTATTATTATCGTTTGTTTTAACGTTGGACAGACTTTTGGAAGACCAGGAATGGGATTCATTAGTGATATTGTTGGAAGGGTTAATTTCACAATTTTCGCTACTTGTTATGCTATAATTATGGTTTTAGGTGTTTGGATTAACATATATCAATATTATCAATTGTTAATATTTGCATTATTTCTTGGTTTGTTTGCTGCTATCGCTTCTGTTAATATTGTTCCTTTAATAGTGGATGTTGTTGGATTGAACGATTATCCTCCTGCTTTGAGTTATGTCAATTTACTTACTGCTATCAGTTCATTGGTTTCTGAAGTCATAGCCTTGAATTTGAGAGATTATTCTTTGAAAAATCCATATTTACATTGTCAAATTTTTGTTGGATGTGTTTATTCAGTCGCTTTATTGCTTTTGTTTCCTTATAGAGAATGGAAAATTAAAAGAATGTTACTCCAGTTGAAAGATTCTGAAGCTGTTGATGAAGATTTAAGGGGAAAATACGCTAAATTGTTTGAAGATAGGACTGTTCTTGGCGCTTTGAAAAGGTGTTTCTATCCAATTAGAACTTAGATGAAATGACTATTGGGATCTTACGACTACTTTATATATAAGTTATAACTAACTAATTAAATTCCCCCTTTTTTTTTTTCTTGGTCTTCCCTCCTTCTTTCTAGAAATGATCTATTTGTAGAGACTTCATATGATATTATCTTTTAGTTTAGTTGTCAAAAGATTAGTAATTCTGTTAGAACTGAGAAATATTGTTCCTTAACTTGTTTTCCCCCCTCTCTCCAAATGAATATTTCATGAACCTTCCCAGTCTGGCTATTTTTAAGAAATTAGAGCGATATTGGAACAGTAGATGTATAACTTAAGAAACTCAAGATAATCCTTATCATTTAACTCTAACCTTTTCCTTTTCAAATGAGAGAAGAAAGTAGGCAAGAAACAATAAATTTTACGCGGGTTGTTGTTGTCTCGCAAACTTGCAATCCTTTGCAGAGTGATCCGATTAATCGACGACAAACAAACGGCAAGTGAGAGAAAGAGAAGGAAAGAAAAGAATCAAATTGGCGGCAAAAGGGTTTTTTTCTTTTTTTTTTTGAACAATTTGGAAGGGCGTTCTGTACATATACAACCATCAACATCCAACTTCTAAGTGTAAAAGCTTTTTTGTCATCCCAAACATCTGCTATTATATTGTTTTTGTGTTGTTGTTGTTGTTTTTTTGTTGTGTGTGTGTGTGTTGTTGTTTTTTTTTCACTTTAATAACTAATATATCATGGCTACTGAACGTAGGAAGTCTAAAAGATCTATCCAAGGACCAGTCAGTGATCCAGTCAAAGTAAGTTTCATTTTTGATTCACCGATAAAACCACTTAGAAGTGGTTATTGTCTAATATTGATATATATATATATATATATATTTGATTTTACAATTACTAACTATATCATCACTTTGTGTTTACAGAGACTTTCCATATCTTCTATGTTAACTTCATCACCAGATGAGACAGGAAAAATCGCTACACATAATCAAGTTGATAATCTTGAAACCAAGGTACAGGAAGCATTAGTATCACAAAATAGTATCAACAATGATGGATTCCAGGAAGTTTTAGATGAAGCCAACCAATTATCCCATCGTTCTGAAAAGGAAGAATATCTGAATCATCTTAGAAGCAAATTGGCTCATATAACGACCTTGGATTTGTTAAATCTCAAGGCTGAGAATTGGGACTATCTTAATAGCGAAGAGTTTGAATTCTTAAATAAATCCTCTGTTGAAATGCAAGAAGTTAAAAAAATCGTCAAACAATTGTCAACTGTTGAGTTGACAAAGAAGGAATCAAGGAAAACACGACTAAGAAGAGTGGAAAAGGAATTGGCAGAATCCAATGCTGCCTTAAAAATTTTGGAATCTAGAAAGAGAGCAGGTAAGAGACAACAAACACCAAAAGCTAGCTCAACTAGTACTTCCAAGAAGAGAAAACTTGAAGAAAAACCATTGGCCACCGTCACCGGAACTACCATCAGACTAAAGGTTTCTGGTAGATCCAAAGCTGTTGAGATTGCTCCTAAGATCTCAGAAACTGAAGATTTACTCGCTACTACAGGTAAAAGAAAGAAAAGAGCTGCTAAATCTGCCGCTGGGTCTAAAATTGAAGCTGCTATGAACAGTCTTAAGATGCCAATCTTTGAAAAGGTTCCAAAAGTATCCACTCCTTCTAAATCTGCTTCTAATACTACTTCTAAATCATCAGTCTCTAACAATATGGTTTCTCCAAAGGTTGATACTAAAGAATCACGTGCTATTAAGAGGCAATACGAAAATGTCTATTTTACCATTTGGAAAGATTTATCAAGAAAGGATGCACCAAAGATTTATAGATTAATTCAACAAGCAAACTCCATAAGATTAACCAATTTGAAGAAAACCGCTATTTTATGTGCCAGAGAATCCAAAAGATGGCAAGTGAAAACTAATAAGACTCAGAAAGATCTTCAAGGTAAGGCAAGACGTGGTATGAGGGAAATGTTCAGTTTCTGGAAGCGTAATGAAAGAGAAGAAAGAGATTTACGTAAGAAGGCTGAAAAAGAAGCCTTAGATAAGGCTAAGAAAGAGGAAGAAGAAAGAGAAAGTAGAAGACAATCAAGAAAGTTGAATTTCCTTATCACTCAAACCGAATTATATTCCCATTTCATTGGAAGAAAGGTTAAAACTGATGAAATTGAAGGAACTGTTGATCCAAACAAACAAACCAATCCACATGAAAATATCGAAATTCCAATCGATGCTCAAAGAACAGATGTCAATTCTTTAGATTTTGATTCTGATAACGAAGAAGAAATAGCAAAAGCTGCTGCTGCTAATGCACAAAGTGCTCTTTTGGATGCCAAAGCTCGTGCCAAACAATTCAATAATAATAATGCTAATAATAATGGTAAAAATGGTGAATTGAAAGAAATTGACATTGATGATGACAATTTGAACTTCCAGAACCCAACTTCTCTTGGTGATATTGCCATTGAACAACCAAAACTGTTAAGCTGTACGTTGAAAGAATATCAAGTCAAGGGGCTTAATTGGTTGGCTAATTTATACGATCAAGGTATTAACGGTATTTTGGCTGATGAAATGGGGTTAGGTAAGACTGTACAATCCATTTCCGTTTTGGCTTATTTGGCAGAGACACATAATATTTGGGGTCCATTTTTAGTCGTTTCACCAGCTTCTACTTTACATAATTGGCAACAAGAAATCACTAAATTTGTTCCTGATTTTAAAGTTTTACCATATTGGGGGAATTCTAAAGATCGTAAAGTTTTAAGAAAATTTTGGGATAGAAAGCAAGTCACATACACTAAGGATTCCCCATTCCATGTTTTAGTTACTTCTTACCAATTGGTTGTTGCTGATATCCAATATTTCCAAAGAATCAAGTGGCAATATATGATTCTTGACGAAGCTCAAGCGATCAAGTCCTCTTCCTCTTCAAGATGGAAATCATTATTATCTTTACAATGTCGTAACAGATTGTTGTTGACAGGTACTCCAATTCAAAACTCTATGCAAGAGTTATGGGCTTTATTACATTTCATCATGCCAACTTTATTCGACAGTCACGATGAATTCAGTGAATGGTTTTCCAAAGATATTGAAAGTCATGCTCAATCAAACACTCAATTAAATGAACAACAGTTGCGTCGTTTACATGTGATTTTGAAACCATTTATGTTACGTCGTATAAAGAAGAATGTTCAAAGTGAATTGGGTGATAAGATTGAAATTGATGTGTACTGTGATTTGACCAACAGACAACAGAAACTTTACAAGATGTTAAGATCCCAAATCTCTCTTATGGATTTAATTGAAAAAGTGACAAATGGATCTGATGATGGGAATCAATCTTTGGTAAATTTAGTTATGCAATTTAGAAAAGTTTGTAATCATCCAGATTTATTTGAAAGAGATGATGTCAAATCGCCATTTTCATTTGGAACATTTGCGGAAACTGGATCATTTTTAAGAGAAAGTGGTGATTTGGAATTTACTTATTCTACTAAGAATCTAATCAAATATCAATTACCTAAATTGTTATACAAGGAATTATTAACTCCAACAGAGTTTAATCATTTAGGTTCAAGAGAAAAAATTATCAACAATGATTTATCTATTTGGACAATAGATAATATTCAAAATTCACAAAAAGATAATGATTCCTTCACATGGTTAAAATTTGTTGATGAAAATTCAACCAGTATTTCTCAAAAATTTAAAAGTAATATCATTGATAGGGCCATTGACAAAAGAAATTATTCGGAAGACACTGATATTTTCCATGATTATAAAGATTATCAATCTAAATCTTTCTTATTAGTGAACAACTCTTCTATTAACGAGATTGGGTTAACTAAAATTCAAGAAACTATTTACAATGATATGTATATCAATGTTGCCGATTATCAATGTGGTCCTAAAGCCTCAGCTCCACCAATTGACTTGATCTGTTCTTCAAGATCTTTTGTCAATGATTTAACAAACGAATTGTTCAATCCAAAGATCCGTCAAAGTTTGCTACCATTATCATTAGATAAACAATTAGATTTGTTTACCAGGGAAGTCCCACTAGATCAATGGCCAAAGGCGGAAATGATGCCATCAGCTCTAAACAATCAAACCGGTTATACATCTATTAAAATGCCATCTATGAATAGATTCATCACCGATTCTGCCAAATTGGCCAAATTAGACGAATTATTAATCGAATTAAAGAAGAATGATCATAGAGTTTTAGTATATTTCCAAATGACCAAGATGATGGATTTAATGGAAGAATACTTAGCTTATAGACAATACAAATTCATCAGATTAGATGGGTCTTCTAAATTAGATGATAGAAGAGATTTAGTCCATGATTGGCAAACACGTCCTGAAATCTTTATTTTCCTTTTATCAACAAGAGCTGGTGGGTTAGGTATTAATCTAACGGCTGCTGATACCGTTATTTTCTATGATTCGGATTGGAATCCAACCATTGATTCTCAAGCAATGGACAGAGCTCATAGATTGGGTCAAACTCGTCAAGTTACAGTTTATAGATTATTGGTTCGTGGTACTATTGAAGAAAGAATGAGAGATAGAGCCAAACAAAAGGAACATGTTCAACAAGTGGTTATGGAAGGTAAGGCAACTGCTTCAGAAAAGGAACAAGCTGTTGGCTTCCAGAAACCATCAAGAGAAGTTGCATTTTGGCTTTTGGATGAAGATCAAGCTGCTGATGTTTTAAATAAAAAACAAAAATTAGATGAAAGTAAAGAATTAGCCAAAAAATCTATATCTGAGAAAAAATTATCTGCTAAGAAAAGAGCCAATGGTAAGAAACAACAAAAAGATGTTAACCTGGAGGATATGTACCATGAAGGTGAAGGTAACTTTGATGGTGATGGTAGTGGCACGCCTTTAAGAAATGGTACACCAGTTTCTAAATGAATGATACTCCTATATATTGATTTACCATATTTTGTATATATATATATATATATATGGACTTTTTACTTTAATTTGTTAGCTATAACTTTAATAGATTATATCCTCAAATATTAATTAATTAATTAAAAAAAAAATTGACAAGAAAGGATTTGTAATTTATATATGATTACGTAATTCACTAAAAAAAAGAAAAAAAACTTGCTAAATCACATGATTACGCCACAATAGTAAAAATAAAAAAACTAAAAAAGAATACACATGTACGTCGTTTGTGGCGCATCATATCTTTAACTTTGCATGAGATTTCATAACTAGATCATAGATTTATCATTTTATAGATATAAGAGACTGAGGCTCTCTAGCCACAACAATTTTGATATTTTATCTTATTGTGGTTATTGGAGGCTATGTATTAAAAAAAAAAGAGCAAAAATAAAACCCCACCTCCTTATTATATATATATAATTATTGCTTGTGGCTTTGTGGCGTTGAGGTATACATGAATTTGCAGTATGTCCTTTTTTTGTGGCTAATGTCGAGAAATTAAATCTTTGATACCTGAAAATTAAGCCTTTGCACGTGATGCAAATTATATAGCTGAATTTTTTTTTTTTTTTAAAAAAAAAAAAAACTCCAAACAAGACTGATACTAAACCATGAGTTTTATGAATTTAAGTTTCAACAAAAATAAAAAATTCTCTCTCTGTTATATATAGATATATATATATATATATATACTAACAAAGTTTTATATCAAATATGTAATTTATCAGTTAAAACAAGTTTTATTCAACAACTTGAACCATTTAAAATATTTTAAAGTTTTTCTCACTGCGTAATATCTGCAACCTTAATCATATGTCACTGTGGAAAAATTCTAAATATTTCTATATTATATATATTTATTTATTTATTTTTCGCCACAGCTTGAAGTATGCTTCCGAAGTGTGGCCCACTTCTGTACATATATAATGTCGACATGTGACATGCACGATTTAAGGTAAATTTTTGTGGCGTTTGACGTTGTTATCATCTTTAATATTTCAATTATTGCGAATTTGGTTATACGTTACTCTTGAAACTTGGGACAATTTGTAAGAATGTAGTTGTTTGTTAAAAAGAATTGAGTGAATTTTTTTCATTTGAGAGATTCTTTCACACTTTTGTTTTCAATTATGTGTGATTACAACAAGTAGAAGTATAAGTATAGATATATATATATAAATATATATATTTATATCTCATATTGATAGATATCTTTGAGGAGAAGTCTAAATTGAAATTTAAATTTAACCAACATAAATCAATTTATCATGTCTAATACTCACAATAAAGCTGATCAATATGATACATTACATCATTTACCATTAGACGAATATGAAAAACCACTTGTAACTCCATTAGATTGGTCCAAAGATATCTTTACTAATCCATTAGGTAAAGCCAAAGATTATTTGATTTCTTTATTTCCAATTTTTAAATGGATTTTACATTACAATTTAGCTTGGCTATATTCAGATGTTATAGCAGGTATCACTGTGGGTATTGTCTTAGTTCCTCAATCCATGTCTTATGCTCAGCTTGCCACTTTACCAGCTGAATATGGTCTTTATTCCGCCTTTGTTGGTGTAATTTTATATTGTTTATTTGCCACTTCTAAAGATGTCAGTATTGGTCCAGTTGCCGTTATGTCATTGGAAGTCTCTAAGGTTATTGCTAGAGTCCAAGCTAAGAATCCAAATCTTCAAGGTCCTGTTATTGCCACTTGTTTAAGTTTGATCTGTGGTGCTATTGCTCTAGGTATTGGTTTATTAAGATTAGGTTTTATTTTAGAATTTATTTCTGTTCCTTCCGTCTTGGGGTTCATGACAGGTTCTGCCTTTTCTATTATTGTTGGACAAGTTCCTGGTTTGATGGGGTTTAACAAACTTGTCAACAATAGAGAATCTGCTTATAAAGTTGTCATTTCCAGTTTGAAACATTTACCAGATACAACTTTAGATGCTGTTTTTGGTTTGATTCCTTTAGTTTTATTATATACTTGGAAATGGACTTGTGATTATTTACCAAAGAGATATCCAAAATCTAGAATGTGGTGTTTCTTTATCCAAGCTTTAAGAAACGGTGTTGTGATTATTTTATTTACCGTTATTTCATGGGCTCATATCAGACATATTCCAAAAGGTGGAAAGCTTCCTATTTCTGTTTTGGGTACTGTTCCTAAAGGTTTAGAACATGTTGGTGTGATGACATTCCCTGATAATATTATGGGTGCTATTGGTCCTGAATTACCAGCTGCTACCATTATTTTATTATTGGAACATATTGCTATTTCTAAATCCTTTGGTAGAATCAACGATTACAAAATTGTTCCAGATCAAGAATTAATCGCCATTGGTGTCACTAACGTTATAGGAACTTTTTTCAATGCCTATCCAGCCACAGGTTCTTTCTCCAGATCTGCCTTGAAGGCCAAATGTAACGTCAAGACTCCATTTGCTGGTATTTTCACAGGTGCTTGTGTCTTGTTGGCTTTATACTGTTTGACTTCTGCATTTTATTACATTCCAAAGGCCACTTTGTGTGCCGTGATTATCCACGCTGTCAGTGATTTGATTGCACAATATACCGTTCCTTTGTTCATGTACAGAGTTTCTCCTGTTGATTCTGGGATCTTTGTCATTTCTGTGTTCATTACGATTTTCTCATCTATTGAAACTGGTATTTATTTTGCCATCTGTGCTTCTTGTGTCAATTTATTATTCCATGTTGCTATGCCTAACGGGGTCTTCTTGGGAAGAGTCCAAGTTGCTGAAGTTATTAATCCAGTGATTTATCGTGGTGAAAATGTTTCCTCTCAAGGAAGTATTGGTGTTGAGAAATTCTATGTTGAAGACGATGGATTAAGTAATAAAAATTCTACTATTTCATCTTCTCCAAATATTGTCGGTGGTTCTAGTATTGATCAACAAGAGAATAAAAAGACAAACCTTGCCTCAGATATCAAATTCCATACCAAATGGGTTCCAATTTCAAAGAATTCCACCATCAATGAAACTTTAAACGTTCGTCCACCTCCACCAGGAGTCATTGTTTTCAGATTGAACGAATCTTTCAACTATATCAACTGTTCCAGACAATACGATTTGATCTTTGATCAAGTTTCAAGCACCACCAGAAGAGGCCAACATCAACGTCATTTAAAGAACATTGATAGACCATGGAACGATCCAGGTAAATTAAGATTACCATGGAAGAAATACAACAACGAATCCGAAGAAGAAGACCAAGTTGATACTCGTCCACTACTTAAGATCTTAGTGTTGGATTTCTCTCAATGTACACAAGTTGATTCGACTTCTATGCAATGTTTGATTGATTTGAGAAAAGCCTTGAACAAATATGCCAATCAAGAAGTTGAATTCCATTTTATTGGTGTTCTTGATCAATGGGTTAAACGTGCTTTGATCAACATCGGTTTTGGTGTTGAACAAGAGTTTGATGCTGTTAGTGAGTTAAGATCTGTGGAAATTGCTCAATTGGAAGGTAATGAAAGAGGTTATGAAGCTTTGATTGGTACTAATACTCCTTATTTCCATATTGATTTCCCAAATTTCGATTACTTGGATCAATAAATTTGAGCTAATTGTGCGATTTTCTTTTTTTGGTTTGTTCTATATCCTTTTTAAGCGGGCTTGAAGGATATAATATATATATATATTAAAATAATATAGAGTTTATTTTTTCAAATATTTATTTATAAAATATTTTTTTATAAATTGTTAAGCAATGAAGTCACGTGCTGATATTACAACAGCAAAATTCACAATTGATTGGATAAGAGACAACACGTGATACGATATATGCGGGGGGTTAGGTTTTTTTTTTTTGTAAAAAATATAACACAAAGAATTGAAATCTATCTAATAAATAAATGAAGAAGAGAGAGAAAAAAAAAGGGGGATTCACTTATATATGCATTGACTTGTACGGTGCTTGACTTAGCTTAAATTTTTATTCGTCATACTCTTCAGGTATTAAAGGACGTTGTAAATCAAACCATTCTTCACCACCATGTGTACAGTCACTTGGACCTTTCTTAACAAACCCTACTCTACTATAGAAAGGTAATAAATATTCCTTAGAAATAATTGAGATTTTTTCAGCAACTTGTTGATTTGATAATTTCTGAATATAATCATGTAACAATAAAGTTGCTAGATTTCTCTTTTGATACTCTGGAGAGATGACAATTGAATGGATACCAATTGTATTTGAAGATTCGATATGTCCCTTACCTGAAGAAAGTTCAGTTTCACCTTCTTCTGGGGCTTGCATTGAACCTTCTGTAATAAAATCTCCCTTGACTTTAGTACCAATGATATGACCAATTAATTTCTCAGAAATTATAGAAGTAGAAGCTTCAGGAAGGTATGAGTCTGAATTTTTAGTGATTGGTTTAAATTCTCTAATAAATAACCCACTAGATAATTCTGGGGCTTTAGATAATCGATACGTTAATGTTTCCAAAGAACATCTTTCGGAAGGCGGGAACCCTAATTCTTCTAATCCAAACACTTGGTCAACATCAGTAACGTTTAAAGGTCTGATGAAAATATTGAATGGAAGATCTGTGGACATTGATAAATTCTTTCTTTGTGAGTAAATTAAATAATAACTTCAATAAGTGGAGGTGTGTGTGTCAGCAAGTTAAAACATTTATATTGTGTGTGTATATTTTTCTTTTTTTGTTTGTTTGGTTTAAAACGTCGACTCGCGGTCGTCTGTCATATAATCGCAGTTAAATATATAAAAACACTTTCCAAAAATTATCAAAATATATACGGGCGATAAATTTACAACTTTATAAAAATATTTCAAATCGTTTCACTTATTAACACCAAAGTCAAAACACTATAATTCACAATGTCTACAGAATCAAGCATCACCACTCAAATCTTACCATTGGAACTAATCGATAAATGTATAGGATCCAGAATTTGGGTTTTACTGAATGGTGATAAGGAATTTGTTGGAACATTAATTGGTTTTGATGATTTCGTTAACATGGTTTTAGAAGATGTCATTGAATATGATATTGACGGTACTGAAATTCAAAGAAACAAAATCTTGTTAAGTGGCAATCATATTACTATGCTTGTTCCTGGTGGAGAAGGTCCAAAGTCTGTTGTTTCTTGTTAATTTAATTAAAAAAAAAAAAAAAAAAAAAAAAAAAAAAAAAAAAAAAAAAAAACACAAGAACAAGTTTGTATACTAGTTGGTGTGGATATTTAATATAAAAAAAAAAATATGATATTATGTAAGTACTTGAATATTGGTAGCACTAGCTCTCCACATAACAAGCATAAAAACAGTTCTATATGGTTTAAATTCATTTGCTAATAAGTCAACATATTCATCATGAATAACTTTCCAATCTCTTTTCTTGCCATCATCAAATTTAGATTTCTTTCTTTTTTTCTTGTTCAACTTATTCTTAAAACGATCTAAAATAAAAGGTCTTGATTCAAGATATCTGGAAACTCCTCTAGCAACTCCAAGATCATCACTAGCAAAGACATCTAATCTTTTTAAAGAAAATGCTAAAAACATTTTGGCAGACCATTCAGCAATTCCTTTGATCAAAATAAGTTTCTCAATGATTTGTTCATTTGTTAATTTGTTGAAATCTAAATCTTTTCCTTTATTTTCAGATTGGAAAAATTCAGCAGCACTTTTAATATATTCAGATTTTCTTATTGATAAACCTGATTTTTTCAAATCTTCTAAAGATGTCTCTAGGACTTGTTCAGGAGTTGGGAATTTGTCATGATCGTATAAATTTCTAAATTTCTTCATTATGGATAATGCAGCAGCTCCACTTATTTGTTGACCAATGATACTTTTACAAATTTTCGCAAAATGATCTTGTGTTGTAATTGAAGTCTCTGAATCAATATGAAAGGAATCAAATGGTTCATGGATAATTAAGGGATATAAAGATGGATCTTTAGATAAAATCAGTTCTAAACCTTTAATAAATTCAACAGTATGTAAAGATTTATAAGATTCAGGAAGCGCTAATGGGATGGTTTGAGGAATTGGATATTTATTTAATAAGTCTTTCTCATATTGTTTGAAATCATATTTCTTTTGTTTGGTTGTAGAAGATATTGTTTTCTTCTCTATTTGATTAATATTTCCAATTCTAGAATTAAATCTAAGCGTCCTAGAAGTTATTCTACTAGTTTTAGTATTAGCTGTAGTGGAAAGTTTGGTCATTTATTGAATAATCTGTTAAATATATCATAGTTTATGAAGCAAAGAGAAAATTCATTAGTACTTATAAGTAGAAATTAGTAATTAGTAAGCTACCTCCTATGCGGGTAACCCTCGTTGCATCAAAGGTAGGGTAATTATGTATATATATATATATATATATGTTTAATATTATTGTTTTAATTCATTAAAAAGGGCGGGTGATTCTTTTGTTAAAGGGTAGTGTAGTATTAGAACAAAATCCATGGTATGGAGGTTTTATGTTTTCGTTAATGTTTAGGCTTTGTGTTTTTTGTTTTTTTTTGGTTTAATCATAATTCATGAACCATCAAACTTACCAGTAAGCCTTCTGGGTATAAGAATAAACGTGTTTTAAATTCAAATTCTCTTCTATACTCATAGCTTGTTCTTCTTGATCAACAATTTTAACCTGTGGTAAAGTCTTTTGAGCTCTTGCTGCATCCATCATCAATTTGACAGTGTTCTCTGGATAAGATTGTTAGTTTTTTGATTGGAAACATAATGATTAGGTTTAAAAAGTGGTATATAACTTACGATGAACCTGGGTTGTTATAATTTTTTCTTGATGTTTCTTAGTGGCAATGGGTACACTTGGAGCTGTGATAACGATTGATTTAAAGTGAAAATATGGATTAATTTCCTCTTCTTGAATATCAATGAATGTTCTTTTGCGTGACATATTTGCTCGTTTGTTAATGACGCTCTCTCTTTCTCTCTGTCTCTTCTTAATTTTTTTTTTGTTTTGTTTTGTTTTGTTCTAAGATGTTAATTCTATAAATAATTTTAATATGGAATTTCACCTTTAATATATATATATATGCTTAAATATCAAAGTCTTCAGATATACAAGGTAATATTTATAAAATTGGAAGAATTCCTATTTTTGTACGCGCGCGCGCGCGTTCCTGTTGCTTACGCGTCTCAGACTTTTTTTGTTTTTCTTTCCCCCACAGCTTGTACAAGTGAAGGTGTGAATATATATAAGTCTTTGCTAATTTTTATATCTTACTAAAAAACAAATCATTTTACTTCACTTGAAAAGAAAAACAAAAAAAAAAATTTCCTTTGAAGATTAAGCATGTGAAAGGGTTGAGTTGTTGTTGGAATTAAAGTGTTAAATTCCGCTCTAATCACGTGCTCTGTATAATTTTTATAAAGGTTCATTTCCCGGATCTCTTTTGATACTAAATATAAGCTGGCGGCAAATTGATAAAGGCAATTCACTATTTAAATCTTTAAGATAAAACAACAGTAACAAACAAAAAAAAAATAAAAAATGGTGAATCTTACAGCCTTTGTTGAACATACAAACCAAGTTTTCCCTATCGATCTTCCTTCTAATTTCCCATTTATTGATTTTAAAGCTTATCTTAGTGCTGAATGTAATATAGATCCAACAGATCAAATAATCCTTTTAGATAATAAAGAGATTATTGGTGAAGAAGATGGCATTACTATTGGTGCTTTAGGGTTTAAAGATGGTGATTTCTTTACGGTTAAACAAAAGAGGAACTCTGAAATAAATTCATTTGCCACCGGAGGAAATTTACAAAATAATCAAACATTTGATAATCCTTCAATGTATCCACAATTTGAAGCCTCTAGATTGCAACTACTTGGAAATTCCAATGCCAGACAACAAATCCAACAACATGATCCTGAATTGATCCAAGTTATCGATGATCCAATTAGATTCAGACAAGCTTTAATCTCACGTATGTCCATTCTTCAACAACAACAAACAACAGGATCTAATGCCGAACTTGCCAGATTAAGTCAAGATCCAGAGAATCCAGAGAATCAACGTCGTATAATGGAACTCATCGAACTCCAAAATATTGAGGAAAATATGGCCAATGCTCTCGAATTAACCCCTGAATCATTTACTAAAGTTGACATGCTTTACATCCATGTTGAGATCAATGGATTACCAATCAAAGCCTTTGTGGATTCAGGTGCTCAAGCGACAATCATTACTCCTTCCTTAGCTGAAAAATCTGGATTATACCGTTTAATAGATAGAAGATTCAAAGGTATTGCCAAAGGTGTTGGTAGTGGTGAAATTATTGGAAGAATTCATAGTGCTCCTTTAAAAATTGGGGACACATTTATTCCTTGTTCTTTCACTGTATTGGATACAAATGTTGATATGTTATTGGGGTTGGATATGTTGAGACGTCATCAGGCTAATATTGATTTAAAGAACAACGTTTTGAAAATCGCAGACACTGAAACTCCTTTCTTAATCGGTTCAGAAGTTCCTAATGATTTTGATCAAGAGAAATTGGCACAAACTATAGGTGATCAAATTGATACTACTATTAATACCAATCATGATTCTCAGAAAATACAAAAGTTATCAGTTTCTTCTTCTAAAGATACCCCAGCTAAGGTTGCTGCTGCTCAAGCTGCTTTGAATAGAAATGCTACTACAAATGGTTCAATTTCTCGTCCCATTGCTGTACCAAATGAACAATCAATTACTCAATTGATCGGATTAGGTTTTTCCAGAGCTGAATCTATTAAAGCCTTGAATCAAGCTGATGGGAATGTCGATATTGCAGCAGCTATTCTTTTCCAATGATTAAATTTAAAAAAAAAAATTAATAAGATATATAGTATATATTTTAGTAGTTCATTTTAAAACTTATTCCCAGTCATCATCATCGGAATCATCATTATCATCTTTTTCTTCAGAGTTTTCCGATTTTTGAATCTCATTCTTAGACTTTGTAACAGTAGCTTTATTCACTTCTAAAGTGGAAGAATCAACAGAGTTTAAAACATAACTACCCTCACTTGAAGTTTTTGCCTTTGGGGAGTTCACATTGCTTTCGATAACTTCTTCTTCTTCTTCTTCTTCCCATTCTAAAGTCTCGTCTTTTTCTTCTTCATTCATATTATTCTTATTCAACAATTCTTTTCTTTTTTCCTCCCTAGTTTGAATAAGTGAAACATTGTAGAAATAAATACACCAAAATTCAGAGTATGAAACCTTTTCGGGAACGATTTCGTTGAATAGTTTCTTTAATTGTGTGCTTGACTGTAATCTCTTTGAAATTTCCTCAGTTTGAGAATCGATTTGAAACTTTTTTGAAAAAGCTAAGAAGGTGGCGTCATGTTTGTTTGAAAGGTAAACATCTTTTGAGGTGTTGAGTAAATCATACTGGGCCTCAGTTCTATTGGAAGTGATATGACCCACATTGAACATCAGGTTTCCTTCTTTATTGACATCTATCTCCTCATCTTCATTCATCTCCTTATCTTCTTGATCAATAACAATAGTCGACTTGATAATGTTTGTAAACTTGTTGAAATAATCACCTGTGACGTTCTCAACCTGTTCCAATTCCTTGTCTAGATCGTCCAAGTACTGGCTAGTTTTAGAAGAAAGGTCCTTCATTAGTTTCTCAGTCTTTAAATTGGTGTTGATTGTCTTGACGTTTTCGTTTAACTTTGTCTTTGCTTCGTTCAATTTCTCATTCAATTGCAATTCCTCTAAAGATTTCTTGGTATCGTTGATATATTTATCCAAGTTCAAGTTCTTGTTCAAGAACGAAGAGAAAGAAGACCCCCAACCTGAAGCCTTAGTCTCCACTAAATTATAAGTTTTGGAAATTTCATCTTCTAATCTTTCAAAGGATTGTTCAGTCTTGCGATTAATCTCTTTGTTCTTAGCTTGCTCCGTACTTGGTAAGGTAAGAGTTTCCAAAGAATCCGTCTTTGGTCCTGTTTGTTCGTAGAATAAATCCATATGTGACTCTTTGTTTGTTTGTGGCTTATATATAGCTTGTACAGTATTCTAAATACCTTTTATTCAAAATGAACATTCAACACGTCATATTTATCTTTTTTATCGAACTTTTACCCGCAAATTTAAAAAAAAAAAAAAAAAAACTAAGCCGAAATATCAAAATAAATAGGTAATAATTTATTATTCAACAAAAGATCCAACCAACCAAAAAAAAAAGTAAAGTTCTATTTTCAATTCACAGAAAATCAAAAATGCATCAACAATTAGAACCATTAGTCCCACCATTAAGATTTGCTACACTTCAACCCAATCTTTATAGAGGATCATATCCACGTCCCATGAATTATCGATTTCTTGAAAGGCTTCGTCTCAAATGTATAGCCTCTTTGACTCCAGAACCAATCACCATGGTCACTGATCCTCAATTATTCCAGTTCTGTATGAAGAATGACATACGATTGATACATATTGAATGTGGTAAAGAAGGGAGTGGGAAGAAGAAGAAACGTGGTGTTCCTATCGAATACAGCACTGTTATTAAGACCTTGGAATTGATGATCGATATGGATTATGCCCCAGTGTATATCCACTGTCTTAATGGAGGTCAGGTTTCCTCATTGATAATTGCATGTTTGAGAAAATTATCCTTTTGGAGCTCTGTTTCTATCTTTAATGAATTCTTGGTTTATACAAATTCTATTAATATTCATGACAGATCTTTTGTGGAGAATTTCATCGCTGAAATTACCGTCCCTAAGAATAAAGTACCTTGGATTTGGAAAGGATTATCTAAAGATGTTGTGGGTAATCATCCTACATTGAAGTTTATTGATATCAATGATAGAAGGTATAGAAATTCTGAAGGAACAACTACCTAATCCCTCAATACTACAATATATTGAAGAGGAGGTTCTTTTTCTCACACATATAAGCTTGAACACTACTGTTGTCTAGTCAATAGTGAAAACTTTGTAATTACAAAACTAATGAATGAATGAATTATCAATCCGCTAATAAGTTAAGTAGCTTGTACCCCTAACGCATATATGTTAGCCGCCAGTGGGAAATTTTTAAATATATATGTGTGGAAAATAAATCGACGGACAAACAAAAAACAATGTATAGAAATGCAGCAGCACCCCAACAACATCAACAATAAAGATAGCTCCAAAAAAAAAGAGAGAAAGAGAAAGAAAGCTTCCATCCGAAAAAGATCTCATAATGGCCGTCGATATTCCAAAGTAAGTATATACTATATAGATTAGAATCTATTGCAATTCCCTTCCCCTTCAAAAAAAAAAGGTATCGTTGAATTTGACTAACAAACCATCTTCACAGATCAGTGATTCAAAAACTCATGTTCTTTACCGCATTAATGGTCTTCGCCCCACTCATCACTTTCTTCACAGTACAATACTTGACACAATCTTCTATAATATCTGGTGGGTTGGCTGCTGCTATTGCAAATGTTGTATTGGTGGGTTATATTATTGTTGCCTTCAATGAAGAAGTTAAGGTTGAACAAATCGATACAAAAGAGGGTGAGAAATTGGATTGATTCTATAGATTTGTGGTGAGTTCATAATAATATACCAACATTTTTTTTTTTTGAAAAAACTAAACTTTTTCTTTATCAAAATTCAGTTTAATTAAAAGTCTTTTGGAAATACCAGCCACAGTATATTAAAGCGAGATTTTAAACTCTTTTTGAATTTTAAAGTTTATGTAGAATGTTTCATCACAGAATTGACGGGCGTGTGGCGTAGTTGGTAGCGCGTCTGCTTAGCATGCAGAAGGTCTCCGGTTCGACTCCGGACTCGTCCATTCATTTTTTTTGTATATTAAAGTAAAATCGCGAACATTTCCTGATTTGGACGTATAGAGATGAGTTTAAAATTTTTTTTTTTTTTACAGGTTAAAGAAATTTTACTATGATACGCATAAAATTTAATACTGTATCATACCCACTAAACATTTATTCAAGAGAAGTTCTTATACCAATTCTCTAAAAAATGGGTGCCATCAAGAAGAAACATACTAGAGGTAATGCCAAGAACTTCATTACCCGTTCTCAAGCCATCAGAAAATTACAAGTTTCGTTAGCAGATTTCAGAAGATTATGTATATTTAAAGGTATTTATCCAAGAGAACCAAGAAACAAAAAGAAGGCCAATAAGGGTTCTACTGCCCCAGTGACCTTCTACTACTCCAAGGATATTCAATATTTGTTACATGAGCCTGTGTTGTACAAATTTAGAGAACACAAGACCTTTGCTAAGAAATTAAATAAGGCTTTAGGTAAGGGAGAATTAACCGATGCTCAAAGATTGGAATCCAACAGACCACAATACAAATTAGACCATATCATTAAGGAACGTTACCCAACCTTCCTTGACGCCTTAAGAGACATTGACGATGCTCTGAATATGTTGTTCCTTTTCGCCATCATGCCAGCCACTGATAATGTCTCTGCTAAAGTCACCAAGGACGCCAATGCTATTTGTAATGAGTGGTTAGCCTACGTTGCTAGAGAAAGAGCCTTAAGAAAAGTTTTTGTTTCTATCAAGGGTACTTACTACGAAGCCAACATCAAGGGTGTTGAAGTCAGATGGTTAGTTCCTTTCAAGTATCCTCAAAACATCCCATCTGATATTGATTTCAGAATCATGTTGACCTTCTTGGAATACTATTCTACTTTATTGCACTTCGTTCTTTACAAATTGTACACTGATTCAGGTTTGATATATCCTCCAAAGTTAGACTTCAAGAAGTTGAAGGGTATTGGTGGTTTGTCTGCCTATATTTTAGAATCTAAGGAAGGTTCCAATGCTTTGTTCAAGGCAGAGGGTGAAGTTGATGAAAACGTTGAAGGAAAGGCTATTTCCTCTGAATTCTTAGACGCTGCCTTAAAGGCAGACTCTAAAGCTGCTGCTGAAGAAGAAGAAAATATTGTCGTTGAGGATGAAGAAAAAGAAAGCCAAGGCGTTGTTTTGGATGAATTCCAAGATTCTAATAAGAACCAAGGTGATTTACTTATCCAGCCATCCAAGTTTGCAAATGCTCAATCCAATTTATACGAAAACTTTGTCTTCTTCATTTCCAGAGAAGTTCCATTGGACATTTTAGAATTCATCATTCTTTCTGCTGGTGGGTCTGTTATCTCTGAATTGACCATTGATGAATTGAAAATCAAGGGTGAATCCTTGCCAGATTTGTCTAAGGTCACACATCAAATCTCAGATAGACCTAAGATTCCAAACAGAGTTCAAGGTAGAACCTATGTTCAACCACAATGGATCTTTGATTGTATCAACAAGGGTGAATTATTAAACATTAACTTGTACTTGCCTGGTGAAACCTTACCACCACATTTATCTCCATGGGGTGACGGTGCTAGAGGTTACAACCCAGAAGAAGAATTGCCAGATGTTGAAGAAGAGTCTTCTGCTGAAGAAGAAGATGAAGAGGTTGCTGAAGGTGATGAAGACATGGATGAAGACATTGATGAAGAATTACAAGCTCAAAAGGAATTGGAATTAGAAGCCCAAGGTGTTAAGTACAGTGAAGTTGAACCAAAGGAATCTTCCTCTAAGTCTTCGAAGAAGAGAAAGGCTGCTGCTCCAACTGAAGAAGACGAAGCTAAGGAATTGAAGACCATCATGATGACTAACAAGCAACGTAAGTTATATAAGAAGATGCAATATTCCAACGAATCCAAGGCTTCTAAGGTTGACGAATTAAGATCTAAGAGAAGAAAATTGGAAAAGACCAAGGAGAAGTTAAACCAAAACCAATCTAAGAAATAATAAAAAAAAAAAGAATACTTGACCTTTTTTTTTTTTTTTTGCATTTACAATTTACAAATCAACCAAACTTCATTAGTTACTTAACTTGGCGTTCCCTGCTTTATATATATATATATATATACTAAATAGCCCTGTTTTTAACATGTACATTAGAAAAAAAAAATTATTACTATTATTTACTACTATTTCACACCCTTTTTTAAGTTTTATCTATTCATCTTCTTACACTGAATCCAATTCTTGAATCCATATGATTCTTATCAGGCACACCTAATTCCACTAAACCTTGTAATTCTGTTTTCAATTGGCTTAATTCTTGGATAGATCTTGTACTATTTTCCAAATCGGTGATCTTTGCCACATTAATGAAACATTTCATCATGATTGAATCATTTAAAGATCTCCATTGAATATCATCTGACGTCTCTGTAGCATCTCTGACCAATACTTGGAAAAGTTCAATGGTAATATTACCATAGAAGAAACGTTCACCTTTAACTTTATATTCAGTTTGAAATTCATAACCCAAAGGTTTTAAAACATTGACAATATTATCTCCAGGAGACAACTTAATAATGGATTCGTAAAAAGTCTGAGAATTAATATTGATCTTGACCTTCTTAGCATTGGCAGCATTAGTAGAATTCTGTTGAGTGGCAAAAGTTGGAATATCATAAACTTGTAAGGACCATTCTTTTTTACTTTCAAGATCTATGGCGCCATCATGAGACGGTATTAAATCTGTCTTGAGTTGAATCTTGTACTGTTCAAATTGCTGCTTGGTGGAATTAGGTTCGAATTCTAAGATCACTGTTGGTTGACAGATTATTGTAAGATGTTGATACCTTTGTGGATGTGATTGACCTGTTAAAGATGAAAGAGAAGCCTTCACTAAAGCTAATTCGGATGGTTTGATTAGTGAGAAAAGAGAGAGTTGTTGTACCATTGTCTGTTTCTGTTTAGTGATGAGGAGGAAGAGGAATATGACTAAGATTGTGTTTTTTTTTTTTTCTTTCTCTCAATAAAAAAAAAAAAGGGAAATTAATTGAAATGAGAGTTGTCAAAAAGAATAAATATTATTGTCTAGCACTCTTTTTTTTTGGCCCGTGATGATTTGACAGATTATATAACAAAAAAAGCACTAGGTAAGATACGCCGATATATGATATAAATTTATAATAAATTTATATCATAATCATTCAAAATTCTTAATTAACAACGTTAGTAACGTGATATTATATATTATAATTTTAATTAAAATTTTATTATTATAAAAATTATAATTATATATATAATTTATAATTTTTTTTCTCTATAATTTTTATATAAATTTTGAATATTTTTCTAAAATTAAAATTTGTCTTTTTTTTTTTTAAATTCAATATAAATTTAACTTAAAACATATATGCATTTTCTTATGCATTTTTTTTTAATTCAATTTATTTTATCCTAAAAAATCTTCAAGAATCACAGATAGCTTATTTAAATAGATGAATATTAAAACTTAATCTCAAGCTCAAGAACTGATAAAATTATTATTGTTACTATCTGTTTATTGTCACACTATTGCATATTCTAGATTAGATAAGTAATCATAGCACGTGACACGATATATGCTCTATAACAATTATATATTTCATGAACTCAAAGTGGGATACAGAAATCCACAATCTCCACTAATTTCTCACTAAAAACTTTGAATATTTCCCATTCGATGGATTCTGTATTTTGATTTAATTGAACTTTCAAATTATTCCAAGAGTTAAGGAATCTTAGAGTTGGTTTTGAAAGTGTGATTGGGTTATTTCCTTGTTCTTGATTCGATGTATCGATATTCTTCTTCAAATACTTGATAAATTCAGTCTTTTCAGATTGTGATTCAATATAAGTGACTGTGATCAACAGACCACATAATTCAATCAAATTCATTAAATTGATATTTCCCTTATTCGAAGTACTTTGCTGAGGAGCAGTACCACTTGTTCTAAGTTGAATTCTCTGAATCTCTGATAACATCACTTTCAATAACGTATCAGGACCTTGTAATTTTAACAATGTTTTCAATAATTTAGGATCATATTGATGATTTGGAGTGGTAGTGGATGATTCTAAGAGGTGATGTAATTCAGTGATCAATGTTGCACTCAAAGAAGAAAAACCAATGAAAGAAAGTCCATCAAACTCAAGGAATTTTAACACTTTAATCTCTTCAATGTTTGAAGACGAAACTGACACAGAACCAGAAGTAGTGGAAACAGCAACTGACGTTGAATTGTTGGCTCCTTCTGAAGACATGACAAGAACTGACTCCAAACTAGTTAATAAACTTTGATCAATGTCAAACCCACCACCACCAACAGCAGGAGAAACAATCGAGTTATCAATATTCTTCAAAACTTTCCAAATATTTAAACCATAAATTTTTAAAATTGCCTTATGGATGTAATAGGACTCACTATTGATATCCGAAGAAGAAGAAGAAGAAGGATTGATCAAAAGGATTTTCAACAATGTGGAGATGATTTCAACATCTTTGAATTTCCATAAATTATTCTCACACCAAACTAAGATGGAAATAACAGTAGGTAATAAGAAAGGCTGTAAGAAATACTCAAGACCTTCCTTCAAAGTCTCAAAATCTAAAGAGTTGTGTTTGTAAAGAATGAAAACCTGCTGGAAAATCATAGGAAGTGTATCATAGCATTGCTGGATAGAAGTGTTTCGAATAAGATCGTCTGAGATACCTTCCCCTGTTTCGAAAAGAGCTGTTGTCCAATCTGACAATGTTTTGGTTTGTGCATCTGTCAAAGTGTCAAACTTTACAGATTTACCTAATCCAGTTAAATATCTTAAAATAAAGGATTTTTGGGAAGATGAAGAATCCCTCAAACGGACTAACTGCTCAAGGGAAATATTGAAGTTCTTGATAATATAGAGAACCAAAAGGAAAATACAACTGAAAGATGTGAAAGTTTCTTGGAAATTGGAGTCATCATCATCATCACCACTATTTGAGCTATGTTGTTCAGACCAATTATCAATGACTTTGAACAATGGTTGTATCAATTTCAAGGGAGATAAATGGAAAACCAAGACATGTAAAGCTTCGGGAGTGGAAACCAAAGCCAAGGACAAACGATACAAATGTATTAAATCATCATCATTGATAAGTTGGATAATCGTATCAAAGATTAAATGGGTAAATTCAACCTGCTTGGAGCAGTACATCAAAGGCATCAATCTTAAGAACCCTAAAAGGCCAGACTCTTCTAACGAGACGAACTCAATATTGACATCAAGTAAGGTTCTCTTCAAGGTCTCTTTCAAATCAACGATATCACCATCAGCATCAATAACGTCATCTCTATTAGGTGGCAAAGGTCTTGTATCAGCAGTAGCGTCTTGTTTGAGAATATTTTTGAAAGCACTTTGAGGTAATAGATCCAAAGCTATCAAACTTCTTAATATATCATGTCTAATATCGATCACTGTGGATGGGAAAGAATCAAACATATCATCAAAGTTATCTCCAGTATTGTTATTCGAGTGATTGGAAGGTTTACCACCCAAATTGTTGGAATGATGATGATGTGTAATGGTGGCTTCTTTCACAGCTTGTAAGGTTTTGGAATCAATCAAGTTGAAAGCCTGAGATATCGAAGATTCCAAGTTCTTTAAACGAAGATGCTTGATCAAGAGGGGGAGTTTCTTCATAAGGAATAGTTTCCAATTTGTGATAATCATTGATGAGTCAGAAGTGGAAAAGGAAGGAGAAGCACTAGAAGCACCAGTAGCGGAAGAAGAAGAGGAAGTAACAACAGTGGAAGAAGTATTATTACTATCACAATTTAGAGCAATGATATAGCTTTCGAAAGAAGTGAAAATCAGATCGTTTAGAATATTTTGTGCTGTTTTCAATTTAACAAATTGTTCAAAAGATTGAAAAAATTCAGAAGGCGTATGATCCATTGACCAAGTCTGAATCAAATTTGATAACCATATAATCTTTGCTGATTTGTTTGATTTTAAGAATGATAAACTGGAGACATTGTTATTGTTGTGCTGAGTTTTAGATGTAGATAAACTACCAGAGATGGAGTTCTTCTTCATTAATTTGTTCAAACTGATTTCCAATTCTTCAGCAATTGGACATGACTTATAATCTTTCTTCAAAATATTAATGAGTTGAGAGAGTATTTCACAATTCTGAGAGATCAATTGAGTCAAGTTGGCCTCTGCACGTGGTAGTCTTTCCAATAAGTGAAGACAGAAGTCTGCAAAAGCTGATAACAAACCAGTCTTATCATCACCATTTTCTTCGTCCAAAAGATATTTCAAATAATTAGCCAATGATTTGATCAAATTGGCCATTTCGAAGGAATTCAAAGGTAATTTCTCCCCAGACTCGTTAAAAGAGGACATCTTACCAATCTGTGTTATATACATGACCAATATTAAGGACTGATTAGATACTGTAGCGACTCTTAAATTATCCAAAATAGTGGCGATTTTAATGATTGTGGTTGCGGCACTTTCCCTTGATAATGAGGTAGATACTAAGTACATTACGAGTAGAGGATCAAAGGTATTCTGATCAGAGAGAACTTCAATGAGATCATTGATGGTAATTTCTTGTTTATGATTGGTTTGCTTAATTAGTGATTGAAAGATGACTGGTGATACTCTTTTTTGAAGAGAAAACTTGATTAGTGCTTTCAACTGAAGACTTGTATTGACTGCAGTAGTCGTCGTAGTACCACTACTGGGTATTATGGTTTCTGTCATTTAGTACGTGATGGATATATATAAATATATATATATATATATATTAGTAAATATCGTTTTCGATGATAGGTGGAATATATTAATAGTTTCAACAAATCCTTTATTAAACTATCCTATTATAACTCCTAATCAAAAAAATCATAATAGTCGTCCTCTGAAAATGGGCGAGCCTGCCGCGCGTTAAAGCCTAATTAACTATCATAATCATAGAAATGTCCGGATGTGGAAGCCCTCAGAAAATCTTAGAATTTTGAAAGATCCGGAGAAAGTTCAAAAAAATTTCCAAAACATCCTTGTGTGTTGCGCGCTAGTGAAAACAATTGGTTGATCCCATGAATACCTTTTATCTTTTCCCCCGATTTTGAACGTGCCTATTAGCTGTTACTGTTACTGTTTCATATACATTCACTTGAGGAGATTCTTTGAACTTACTATCACTCTGCATATATTTTCTCGTCATTCGTTTTAATCAATTTTTTTAATTTTTGATTTTTTTTTTGCATCAAGCCTCTGTACTTTTCTTCAAGTATTAACCGCTCAGCTACAAAGATTAATATCTCAAGCTTAACTACTTATTAGAATAACTTCTTTTCATCTCTGCATATTTTATTTTTTCAATACCTGTCATGTCATTCTACACAAACGAACTTGATCTTCAACCATTGCAATCCAGCCTTTCCCCTTCATCTTCTGGTTGGGAGAGCTTTGGTAATGTCAATATCACTGGTTCTTCTGAATCTGCAGCTCCACCCTGTAGTTCTTTGGGCATGGACTCAATCTCATCAACCACTACCGCTTCTCTATCTTCTGCTTACAGTGATGCCTTCTACCACCAGTTCAATGATGTTGACCAGGCAATTTCTAACTTTACCAAACACCAGCCATTCAATCACCATTATGCTCCAAATGTTCACATGAATAGAAACAATAGACACAATAACAACGGGAACTACAATAATAACCATGGGAATCATAACAACAACAATAACAATAATAATGGTAACTACAACAATAATAACAGATACCAACCTAATATCAATAACAACAATGGTGGTAACTTCAACAACAACAATAACAGCTACCACTTCAAAAACAACGGTAACAACAACGGCCAACATAAGCAATACAACAACAACGGCCGCAAGTATCAACATCAAAACGGTAACAAAAACAACAACAACAACTTGATGATGAACCAGCAACAAGGACAATACAACAACAACCAACAAGTCCCATCTCGTCAGCAACAGTTAAACAACTTTCCTCAATACACCCAACAGCAGGGGATTCAACAACAGCGACAAACACCTTTCCATAATCACAACCAGGAGCAGCAGCAACAGCTAAACCTGATGAATAATTTCAACAACTTGAATCTCAGTAACAACAGCAACCAATCAGGGCTATCTTATGATAACATCTACATGGCCTCCGCTTCCTCTCCTTCATCCAATTCTCCAAACATGAACAGCAACACTGCCGCTCATCAACTCAATCAGAATCTCATTAACTCATTAAGAGGAAGTTCCTCTTCTCCTGCCACGATTGGAACTGCTACATCACCTTCTTTATCCTCAGCTTTTGGTAACTCTTCATCGCATGTCCCAGCTCCTGGCCAACATGGTATCAGTATTGGTATGAACGGATTTTATCATCATCAACAGACTCCCTCTGTCATGACTAGTGTCAGCCAAGGTATTTGGGGTATGAGTAGTTCTAGTAATGTTGGCAGTGGTAATGGTAATGGTAATGTTGGTAATGTTGGCAATGTTTGGGCTTGAGTGTTACAGTTAGAGAGATAAAGAGAAATAGAGATGGAAAGTGTGTTATAGTTGGTTGTGTTTTTGTTATTTTATTTTATTTTATTTCATTTTTTTTTTTGGTTTAGAGAGACGATTTTCTGATCGTAATTATAAGGATTCGGAATATGAGGTTTCTAGGGGAAAATTTTATTGGATAACGCCAATCCTTTGATGATTTTTTTTGTTTTTGTTTTCGTTAATGGGTTTGGCTATAGGGTTATTATTAATGATATTTTTTTTTATTGCAGTGTTTTTAAAAGAGAATTGATACAAATGGAGGGGAAATAGGAAGAGGAACAAAAATCAAAAAAAAAGAGAGGTACTTTTAGCTCTAAAAATTGAAGAAATCTATATGGATTTTAAAGGGGAGAAGATATATATATATATATAATTATAGAATAATTTTTTTTTAATAATTCATTGAGTAAATTTAAATTAGAAGAATAATTAAGAATTATGTAATATGTTGGTAAAATTAACAGAGGTTATGAGAATCACGTGTTAATTGATTTCAAATGTGTGCCCATCAAATTTGAATTTGTCAAAATTAAACAATTTTGTTTAAGGCAAAAACTTCCAGATCCGTTGGCAAATCAACAAAGGAGGGTTTGGATATTGCTTTGAGTTGGAGTGTGACTTAATGTTACAGTTTTATACAGCTGTCTCAGAAGCTATTCTTGTAGAACGGACAACAGTAAGGTCTTTTACCTTTTCATTACCATTATTTGAATCAATTGTGATATCCATGGTGACCACATCGGTTTCTTCAGTGTTTGATTGTGGAACTTTAATGAACAAACAGACAATAGCCATCATTGCAAAAGAAGCCATTGGAACGTAGAAACCCTTCTGGAATTTTTTTGTTAGGACGCCTTGAGCATATTCACTTAAATCCAATTCTTGTTTCAACTCACCCAAAATCGAAGCTATAACAGCATTCCCAATACTAACTCCAATTTGTCCCATAGTTTGCAAAACTCCAGAAACTAAACCTTGTAATTCCATAGGAGTATTAGCCAAAATAGCATTCATATAGATCATGAAATAGAAATTAAGACCAATACCAGTGACAATCAAACTACCGAATTCATATTTCCAATAAGAATTTTCAATTAAGGAGTTCAATCTTGATAACCATACAGTTCCACCTAATGAGATAAGACAACTTAATACTAAGGATTGTCTGACTCCGATCCATCTCATCCATTTCTCAGAATAACAGAAAGTAATCAATAACAAACCAAAAGTTAAAGTCAATGTTCGAATGGAAGCTTGGAAGGGGGTCATTGATTCGACATAGACATGATATTGTAGAGTCAAGGCTAATATTGCGACAAAACCTGTAAAGATAAGAAAAACACCACAAAGATATTGAATGAAGTTTGGAATATGAAGCAACTCACGTGGGAAAAGTAAGTTCAATCTGATTCTCCAATCAGAGGATGCGAAGGCATGTTGATGTTTGTTCTTATACCTTTGTACATACCACATTTCAAATACAACAACAATAGAAACAACAATAAACCCAATGATAATGCAGATAATGGAACTTGAACTTTGCCAATTGTCTTCTCCTCCTTTAGTTAACCCGTAGATAATTAAGATCAAACCCGCAATTAAAAGCAAACAACCACCATAATCCAAATCTTTTAATTTTGGTCTTGAATCATCTTCGTCAATCTCTTTTGCTTCCAACTTATGGTCACTATGAATAGGATCCATAATAAATAACAGTATTGAACCTGAAGACAAACTTATACCTGCTGAATACCAATAGAAGGCTCTAAACCCATAAACAGTCTTTAACTCAGTGAAAGCACCTGCAATAATCAAACCCAGGGCCAAACTACCCTCAATGCAAATAGTCATCAACTTACAAGCCAATTCCAATTTCTCACCTTCTTCGTAATAATATTTGGTAATTGTAAACGAAGCTGGAATTAAAACTGATCCAAACATCCCTTGAATCGCTCTAAATACAATCAAAATGATAATATTATCTTGGATGAATCCACAGATTAAAACGGAGATTCCCATTCCAAACAACCCCACTATAAACATCCCTCTAGTACCCAACAAATCACATAATTTACCTGAGATGATGATAAAGGCACCTAAGGTCAAAGCATATGCAGAGAAACACCAAGATATTGTAGTTAAGGGAACATTAGGAAATGCTAATGATAATGAAGGGATTAAAGTTAAGGAGCCTGCTGTGTTTAAAGAATCAACCGTCACTGCAATTAATGTTAAGGCGTATATCAAAGTTGGTGATCTTAAACATAATGGTGTATTGGGAAAATTAATGTTGAATTTGTAGAATAGATGTTGAATTAAAGAAGGAGTGTGATCTTTTGATAAAGAAGATGATAAAGAAGATAAAGAATCTAATCTTATGTTGGTTTGTTCCTGGTCCATTTCACCATTGTTTGTGATATTGGTAATACGGGTCATTGTTTGAGTTCTAGAGAATTATTTTATATTACAACCAATATCTACCCAAAAATTCTTAAAATCTCAAACCTATATGGAGAGAGAGAGAGAGCATTTCTAGTGGTTTATATAGATCGGTTAGAAGAATTTTTTTTTTTTTTGCTTTGACTCTTTTCATTGTATAGAGAAGTGCCATTTTTATTTGGGAGGTACCTAAAAAAAAAAAGACTAATATTTTGTAACTTATTAGGAAAATGAATGAAATTTCCTAATTCAGTATAACGACCCCGGTTAGCGGGATAATATATACTAGGATATTAGTAATAATAATTTAAAACTCTTTAAAATGCAAATTTGCCTAAATTGAATATTTATTAACCGAATTTTGTGACCAAAGAAAAAAAGTCAATTGATGTTTATTTAATTAATTGAGAACAAAAAAAAAGAGATTATATTAGACATTGCACGTGATATGATCCAACTCAACCTTATCCAATCTTTTTAATTCCAATACCATTGTCTTTGGTAAATGAAATTTGTATCCAGTGTAGTTGAAAAGTTCAAGACACTTCAATGACATGAACGATCGATGAAAGTTGTTAGTAAACTCTTTAAATCTCTCACTTAATATGAATGGATGATAGTATACAAATTTCAAAGATTCAATTACACCATTATCAAAGGAATCGAATTCAAACGGATAGTTCCAATAACAATCAATAATTGTCAGCTTTCTAAGACTCTCAAAATTATGAACTTCTTCTTGATCAAATTGGATCGTAAAACCTTCAAGTACTAACTCTTTGATTCCACAGGGTAAAAGATTTAAATGATCCATACCAAACATTGAACTTTCATTAGTTCGTGTTTGTAAGGTCAACTTCTCCAATTTTCCAGAGTCACATAGCTTGTTATATTTTAAAGGTGTAGAACTTTGTGTAAGAACCAAACTTATCTCTTTAAGGTTGGTGAATTTTTGAAAGAAATGTTCAAAGTCAAACCCCCATTCCTTCTCTGAATTATTTTCCACTATTGAAATCTTTTCAACAAATTCATTAAGTATGAATTGATCAATCCTATCAATCATAGACCATGTCACACTGAGTTCGTTGAAGATATATGGATGAAGAAATACACGGAATGAATGGTTTGTTTTAGATAGTTCTATTATATCTCTCCTTGTAAGATCTAGAAAGATCAACTTGATGATTTCATAAGGAAGTGTAAGGAAAAGGGTGCTATCTTTGTTTGTCATATCTTCATTATTATTATTATTATTATTATTATTATTTTTGTCGTGCTGTGGGATGTAACACACTGATTCGTTTGGAAACAATTCAGTAGAATTTATCATGTGGTAACAGTTATTTGAATAGACTGTTTATTTAAAAAACAAAAACACGCACCCAAAATGGATTATCTAATTCTAATTCCGTATTAGCTCAAAACCTGAAAAATTTCCTAAATAGGAAAACAGCTAAGTTAATTTGCTGTCAATTTCTAACGGTGTTCCGCTTGACATATATCATCTTGACTGACGAATTTTCCTGCAGTCCCGCGGTCGCCGGCGCCGGGTCAACCAAACCTGAACGAGCCGCCTGGCAGACAGATGCTGTGAGTCAAATTGATCAACGAATATATATTTATATATATGAAAAACTCCAAAGAACGTGTGCATAAATCTTCTATTTTTTTTTCTTCAACATTTAACCGCCAGATTTTTCGCCTTTAAGTTTGTCTTTTTACCCAAAAAAAAGGAGAAAAGAAAGGAAAGCAAAAAAAAAAAAAAAATCAAACAAACATGTCTGATTTCGCCAAAGTGTCCATCTTAGGCAAGGAATCAATCCATGTTGGTTATGACTTACAGAGACATATTGTTGATGAGTTGTTATCTAACGTGAAATCATCCACTTATGTCATTATCACTGACAAAAACATTGAATCCAAGGGATTCCTTTCTCTCTACTTCGATGCTTTCAAAGCTAAGTTGAGCCCAGACCAAAGATTGTTCAAGTACGTTGTTGAACCAGGTGAACAAAACAAGTCTCGTGAAACTAAGGGTAAGATTGAAGATTATTTATTAGAACAAGGCTGTACTAGAGACACTGTCATCTTAGCCATTGGTGGTGGTGTCATTGGTGATATGATTGGTTTTGTTGCTGCCACCTTTATGAGAGGTGTCCGTGTAGTTCAAATTCCAACTACACTTCTATCCATGGTTGATTCTTCCATTGGTGGTAAGACTGCTGTTGACACTCCTTTAGGTAAGAACTTCATTGGTTCTTTCCATCAACCAGAATACATCTTTGTCGACTTGAAATTCTTGGAAACCTTACCAGAAAGAGAATTCATCAACGGTATGGCTGAAGTCATCAAGACAGCTGCTATCTGGGATGCTACTGAGTTCAAGAGATTAGAAGAACACTCACTAAAGTTTCTTTCTGTCATTAGAAAGAGAGACTCTAATGGTAACACTGATTTATCTTCCATTCATGACCACGTCTTTAAATTAGTTTTGAACTCCATCAAGGTCAAGGCTGAGGTTGTCACCTTGGATGAAAAGGAAGGTGGTTTGAGAAACTTGTTGAACTTTGGTCACTCCATTGGGCACGCCTATGAAGCTTTATTGACTCCATTAGCCTTACACGGTGAATGTGTTGCTATTGGTTGTGTCAAGGAAGCTGAATTATCTCGTTACTTGGGTATTCTTTCTCCAGTTGGTGTTTCTAGATTGGTGAAGATCTTCAACAACTATGGTTTACCAACCTCCACTGATGACAAGATCATCAAGAAGTACATTGGTAATGACAAGATAACTCCATTGGATGAATTGTTAGCCAAGATGTCCATCGACAAAAAGAACGATGGGTCCAAGAAGAAGGTTGTCTTGTTGAAATCCATTGGTGAATGTTACGAACCAAAGGCTTCTTATGTCGATGATGAAGATTTAAGATTTGTCTTAACCGATGAGACTTTAGTCTACCCTTTCCAAACACCACCAGCATTTTCGGAAATCATCACCCCACCAGGCTCAAAATCTATCTCCAACAGAGCTTTAGTTCTTGCTGCGTTATCTTCAAACTCCTGTAAGGTCAAGAATTTGTTACACTCTGATGATGTTGAACATATGTTGAACGCTATTGCCAGTTTGAAGGGTGCTGAAATCTCTTGGGAAGATCAAGGTGAAACTTTAGTCATCAAGGGTAATGGGGGTAATTTAGTCGCTTCTGGTAAGGAGTTATACTTAGGTAACGCCGGTACTGCTTCCAGATTCTTAACTTCTGTTGCCACTTTAGTCAAGCCAAACAACGGATTAACCAGTGTTATCTTAACTGGTAACAAGAGAATGACTGAAAGACCAATTGGTCCATTAGTTGATGCTTTGAGATCGAACGGTGCTGAAGTGGAATACTTGCTAAATAAGGGTTCTTTACCTTTGAGAATCGCCACAAAGCCATTAAAGGGTGGCTATATTGAATTAGCTGCCACCATTTCTTCTCAATACGTTTCTTCTTTGTTAATGGCTGCCCCATTTGCAGAACAAGAAATTACTTTGAAGTTAGTTGGTGGTAAGCCAATCTCTATCTTGTACATCGACATGACTATTGCTCTTATGGAAAAGTTTGGTATCCAAGTTGAAAGATTACCAGAATACACCTACAAAATTCAAAAGGGTTCCTACGTTGCTCCAGAAGAATTCGTTATCGAATCTGATGCCTCTTCTTCCACTTACCCATTGGCATTTGCCGCTATGACTGGTACTACTGTCACTATTCCAAACATTGGTTCCAGTTCTTTACAAGGTGATGCTAGATTCGCCGTTGATGTTTTGAAGCCAATGGGTTGTACTGTTGTTCAAACCGAAACCTCTACTACTGTTACAGGACCACCAAAGGGTCAATTGAAGCCATTACCTTTGGTTGATATGGAACCAATGACAGACGCCTTCTTAACTGCTTCTGTTGTTGCTGCTGTTGCCACCGATGGTAAGGAAAACAAGACCTCTATTGTGGGTATTGCTAACCAAAGAGTTAAGGAATGTGACAGAATCGCCGCTATGGTCCATGAATTGAACAAGTTTGGTGTGAGGGCCGCTGAGTTGGAAGATGGTATTGAAATTTTTGGTATCGACTATTCCAAGTTGCAAAAGCCTCAAGGTGCTGGTGTTCACTCTTACGATGATCACAGAGTTGCCATGTCCTTCTCATTGTTGGCTGGTTTAGTGAACTCCAAAGAGGGTCCAGTTAAGATTCAAGAAAGACACTGTACTGGTAAGACCTGGCCAGGTTGGTGGGATGTCTTGCACTCCAAGTTGAATGGTAAGTTGGATGGGTTTGAAAACCCAGCTGAAGTGGTTGTAAAGAATACTCACAATGAAAAGTCTGTTGTTATCGTTGGTATGAGAGCTGCTGGTAAGACCACTTTGAGTAAATGGGTTTCATCAACTTTAGGCTACAAGATCATTGATTTGGATGTTGAATTCGAAGCTCATCATGGTTCTTTGAAGAAATACGTTGAAGTTGAAGGTTGGGAACAATTCAGAATTAAAGAATTTGAAATCTTCACCAAGGTTTTGACTGAGAATCCAACCAAAACCATTATTTCCACTGGTGGTGGTATTGTCGAAAATGACCAATCCCGAAAATTATTGAAGAAGTTTGCTTTTGAAAATGGTATTGTCTTACACGTCGAAAGAGACATTGAAGAAACTATCAAATTCTTGAACGTTGACGAAACAAGACCAAACTACACCGATGAAATTGAATCTGTTTGGAACAGAAGATCTCCAATGTACCAAGAAGTTGCCAACTACCACTTTTATTCACCATTGTGCCAACAATCTGAACATTTTCTTTCTTTAAGAAGAAACTTTGAACATTTCATTAAAAGAATTGTTGGTTTAGAAGTTGTTTCCATTAAAAAGTCGAACAAAACTTTCAACTTCCAAATTAAGTACGAAGAATTGAAATCTGGTGCTAATTTGCAATTGACTGGTGTCAACACTTTAGAAATCGTTGTTAGCTCGGTTGTTAATCCAAAGGATTTGGAAATTAAGATCCATGACTTGAAACAATTTTCATCCATTCCGATCTTGTTGAACATTCAATTACCAACTGAAGCTGAAACACAAACTTTGATTGATGTTGGTTTGAAGAACGGTGTTGAACTTATTGCTTTGAATTTAGAATTTTCAATTGAGTTCTTGAACAAAAATAATGCCTTGGAAACCACCACTAAGTTTATCGGTGTCAGCCATTTGCCACAATGGGATGAATACGCCTTGAAGATCTACCACAAGGCGAAGATCTTTGGTTTCGAATACATCAGATTAACCGCAACAGCCAAATCTAACGAAGACAACTTAGCCCTTTACAAGTTCTTGTCATTATTCCCTAAAGATGATTCGTTAGTCATTTATAATGAAGGTCCTGTTGGTCTTATCACCAAGGTTAACAACCAGAGTTTAACTGCTGTCAATGAGACTTCTGTTTTGGAAGTGAACGATTTATCTTTCAAGTTGGGGTTTCAACAAGCAAAGAAGTTCTACGTTTTAGGTAACCCAATTGATCATTCCAAATCTCCTGTCTTACACACTACCGGCTATCAAAGTTTAGGTCTTCGTCATACATTTGAAAGATTTCAAACAGAGTCTGTTGCTGAAATAGAAGAACTGATCAACACTCCAGAATTTGGTGGTGCTGCTGTTACCATTCCAAACAAGTTAAAAGTTATCGAGTTGATTGACCAATTAGATGAATCTGCCAAATTGATCGGTGCTGTCAATACCATCAACCCATTAGGTAACGGTACTTTTCAAGGTTTGAACACTGACTACATTGGTATTACCAAGTCTTTACAAAACCACGGCCTGCCAACGTTCCAAGGTGGTAACAACATCAGCGGTTTAGTCATTGGTTCTGGTGGTACTGCTAGAGCTGCCATCTATGCTTTGAAGTCTTTAGGTTTAAACAAGATCTATTTGTTGAACAGAACCGTGGAAAAACTACAAGAATTGAAGGATACCTTCCCAACTGAATATAACATTGAGATCGTCAACGAAGTTGCATCTGAAAAGACCAACGTCATAGTTTCTTGTATCCCAGCTGACAAGCCTATTGATTCCAACCTATCAATCCAAATCAAGAAGATCTTAGCCAATAGTGAAAATGAAGAATACAAGTTATTACTTGATGCTGCTTATAAGCCAAAGGTAACTCCAATCATGATCGAAGCTCAAGAATTTGGCTTTGAAAACGTCTATGGTGAAGAAATGCTCGTTAACCAAGGTTTAGAACAATTCAAGATCTGGCTAGGTTATGAACCAGACTACAAGACCATTCTGGATGCCGTTGTTAACAACTAGATAGCTCACTTATAGAGAAACCATTGTACATCAGTAATAGGTTTAATTATATATGATTCCATTTATAAGTTTTGCATTCTGTAGCTGAATATATGTATCTAACTTTCCAGAACTTATCGAATCTGATTTCGGTTTGGCCCACATATGCCCTAAATCAAAAAATATTATATGGCAGCGGCTATTTATGAGATCGATGGCAAAGACCTCTTCACCGTTTGAACAAAGTCTATTAAAAAATACAAGGCAGTTAGTTGATCAAAATCATAGAAACAGCTAGCTAAAAAAAAAATGACTGGTGTTAAATTCATTTCCAACCATGGAAGATACTTCTTCTTATCTAACCGTCCGAATCTCACAACAAGACCAAACCTAATCAAATCATTGTTTAGATCCCAAATTTTCCAATCACCAGTATTAACCCACAAATTAGTGAAACCAACCTCTATTTTGAACATCACTAGACAGTTCCATAACACTGGACTATCTAAGTTCAGAATCAATAACTATGGATATACAAATAATCAACAATTTTTTAATTTTAAAAAAGGTTTAATTTTTTCTGGTATCTTTATCACAGCCACAACATTATTGACTCCATTCTTATTCAAACTTCCACCATTCACTCATTTCAAACGTAATCCAAGTCATTTGGTTTATGGTATAATTGCCACCAATATTGCGGTCTTTTTTGCATGGAGAATTCCTAAATTATGGAGAGTTCTTCATAGATATGCTCTTCTTCAAAAAGATCGCCAATTTAACTCTTTACAAATTATAGGTTCTGCCTTTTCTCAACAGGAGGTTTGGCATCTAGCCATGAATATGCTTGCCTTGTATTCATTTGGAACTTCATTAGCTCAAGTTATTGGTGTTGAGAATTTCACCATGTTATATTTCAATGGTGCCGTCTTATCTTCATTAGGCTCGTTATTGTTCCCAATTTTGATGAGAATCCCATTAGCTGGTCCTTCATTAGGTGCTTCTGGTGCTTTGTTTGCCGTGTTTGGTTGTTTTGCTAATTTGTTCCCAACAGCTAAGATTATGCTTCTTGTGTTTCCTATCCCTGGTGGAGCCCAAGTTGCCTTCCTTGGTGCTATGATTTGGAATATTGCTGGGTGTGCTATGAGATGGGGGTCATTTGATTATGCCGCTCATTTGGTAGGTGGGATGTTTGGTGGATTGTACGGTTGGTATTTAAAAGAGAAGGCTGATAGGGAAAGACAAAGACGTCAAAATTCTCTTGGAAGATTTTGGTAAAAAATAAAAAACAAATTACATATAGAAAAATTCATATATATATATATATATAAGTCGGAAGGTTTCCCTTTCTTTGTATTATATCTTGTTCTTTAACAACCCTTCTTTAACAATGTAATGATTGTTTTTGGTATACGTTGCCAATTTCAATAATTCCGCATTTGAATGCATTTCCTCACCCTTTGAAGGATCTTGTTTCTGTGACTTGATATTATTGATAATATCATTCAATTTCAAACCTTTACTTTGGTTATAATTATATTCAAAAATTTCAGGATTCAATTCATGTACTTTTGAAAGAAAACCAATTTGCTCCAACAATGGGGTTTTATATTTGATCAAGTCCTCTTCATTGCTTGGGATCTCTAAACTTGATAATTTCATAAGCTTAACCAAATGGTCATTTGTGATTTCAACAGGTGTTAAGGTCTTGATTAGATTCTCATGGATTTGAATCTTTGGTGTAGATATGAAATCTAAAATGTCTTCTTTATTTGTTAGTGGTTTACCTATCAGTGAAGCAGAAGTTGATTTGAATCGAATGATCTTTTTAAGAAATGTCGATCTAAGCATTATGGATGTGTATGAAATGGATGCATACTATCATGTTTTGAGTTGTTATAGAGTTCTTCTCTTCCTTTGACAGTTCAGGTTCCATTACTTTTTGCACTTATGTAATCGAAAAAAAATAAGATATATATTCCAGCTTGCAAATAAAATTGAAGAAAAATTAGACTTACATAATCATTAATGCAGAATTACATCTAACCCGTAATGAAATGACAGAGCTATCCGGAACTTATCGGATAAACAATTTTTTAGAGTTGTTTTTGAAATTTAGTAAACACGTTATGTATACAGTAAAGCTATGAGTAATTTTTGAAACTGAAACCCCCCCCAGGATTGATATTATAATATTTGAAAATCATAAAAATATGTGAGAATAAATTATAATACGTTTATAGAGACAGAGAGTGGAGAGAGATTGCATAATATATTAATCCAGCGATATTCGATACATGAGTTTTTCCGAATCTTTGAAATTGCTATTATGCTATATAAAAGTTTCAATCGAGCCACTTGAGTTTACCAATCATGTGGTATGAAAAACACTCAACAAATTAAAAATATAATACAATGATACATCTTCTAATTAGCTGTAAACCTTGAAATGGCTCTTGCTTCAGAAAAAGCAAATCGCTATATATAGTTTTAAAGTATTTTCGGCAATAAAACCGAGTCAACGTACAAATACCGTTTGAGTTGAATTCTTAAGGTATTTTAGTAATATAAAAGATTTACTACATAAACGACGTTGAAGTCTTGTCGATTTTTAATCGAAGAAAGCTTAAAAGTTCTGGGGCATTTCATATAGGCCATATGCATGAGAGGGTGGATTTTACTCTAAAACAAAATTGTAGGGTGAAAAAGCGGAGAGTGCCGCAGTATTAAGTGGTCTGGGTTTTTCTTGCAAAAAGTCTTAGCAAACACGGGTTCTAAATTAAATTGGCTGAGACTAAACTTTGTTGTAAAATTGTTGAAAATCCATGATCCATTCAATTAAAAATCAACACATAGAAACAAAATTTTACATGAACAAATGCCGATCCCAAGTAAAATAAAAAAACAATAAATGATTTGCTATGGTGTCAGACTTTTTTTTTTGGTACCTGTGAGTAACGTGCCGGTCTAAAATCGTCTGTTGCTACCGCCCATGACGTTTTTTTTTTTTTTTTTTTGGTTTTTCGTCAAATTAACCGCCTGCTGCAAAAATGTTATTATCTCTCTGGGTCTTCGATAATTCGCGAAATGCCTTATTATTTATATAAAAAAAATCAAACACCTGCAGTTTGAAAGAGAAGCAGCTTACCCACCGAATAACCGCTTGTGTGTCAAACCAAAGAACCTTTAATTATTCATCAGTAACCAACCTTAATATTCCATTCTTTATAATTATCTATCTATTATTATTGTCTTGTAACAATTAATATTCAACCCACCCAGGCGTTCATATAACCCTCCTGACAAGCTGACAATCCAGAAAAATGCCTTCTGTTTCCCCAGCCAACGACTCACCTCTTCCTTCAAAGAAGAAGGGAATCTTTAAGCTTTTTTCTCACTCCAAACATAAATCAAACTCACCTCCTACTCCTTCTTCTACTCCAAATAGTACATCCCGTGCCACTACTCCAGCTCCTACTGCTGACCCTACAGGACACTCTCCAGGACTGATCAAGAAAATTGCAAGAGCTGCCACTGCAGACCATATACCAATAGGAAAGAACAATCCTATCACAATCAATACCGCAGCAATATCTAAAGGTTCAACGACGTCGCAAGCTCCACATAGTAAGCTCCACTCACCTTCACCAGGAACACCAGTGAGAAGAGCATCAACCAGCATTAGGCCTTCTCCATTTATTGACGCAGTGGGCCACCTGGGAAAGGGAACTGACATTGCAGGTGCTCGTCACACACCTATTCATAACAACAGTCCTACAAACCATTCCATCTACGCCAATACCAATCCTACCCATACACAGGCCTCTTCATATTCCATACAGTTCAACCATAATAAAATAGCAACGAATGGCACTACAACCTCATCAGGTTATGACAAGAAACACGTGCTTCCGTTGCCATTGGTTGATCCAAACACTTTATTAGACCCGTCTGAGCAGCAGAAATCCTCCAAACTTTTTGAAGAATATTGTTTGCCTGATTCGGGCCCTTGGAAAGATAGAAAATTAGGCAATGGTGCATCTGCTTGTGTTTTTGCAGTTGTAACGAAGTCCACTGCTAAACCTTTTGCCTTCAAGAAGTTTGTATTTTTCTCTCATGAGACTCCAGAAGAATTCTATGCCAGAGCCATTAAGGAGTTTAAGATTGCCAAGAAGCTTTCATCCAATAAACATATTGTGCAGACATATTCATGTCAGCGTGATTCAATGTCTAACATTGGTGATCGTAGTTGGGGGTTCATTATGGATATTTGTACTGGTGGTGATTTGTTCAGTTTGATTGCCAGATCAGGATGGAAGGCAAGTCCTACTGCTGAAAAGTGGTGTATTTTCAAACAGATTGCCATTGGTTGTAAGTTCATTCATGAAAATGGGATTGTCCATAGAGATTTAAAGCCAGAGAATGTTCTTTTGGACGAACATGGCTGTTGCAAGATCACTGATTTTGGGGTGGCTGATTTTGCCTATGATATTCCACAGAGCAAGTTCAATGCATTGGATTCATTTTTGAACCCAGATCATGATGATGATCAATCGGACTCTGAAGATTCTTCTACTTATGCCACTGAAGGTGTTGAGTTTTATAACGGTTTCCCTGTGAAGATGTCCACTGCTTTCGTCGGTTCGCCTCCTTATGTCCCACCTGAGGTGACGCTCTGTAAGGGAAATAGAAACCCTACTCCTTACAACCCTTTCAAAATAGATAGCTGGTCTCTTGGTATGATCTTGTTCTGTCTTGTCTACCAAAACACGCCCTTCACAACTACAAATCCAGCTGAAAATAGTTACCGTGAATATGTGTCCATGTACAAGGGTTTTATCCAACAACATCCACAGTTCAGGACATCTATTAAGGAGCCAGGACCAGGTATAGAGTATCGTTTTGGTAAGGAATTTCCAAGCGGTGGTGCTTCAAGAGTTGCGTTCAGATTGGCTGATATCAATGCTTCCACAAGAATGACTTTGGACCAACTTTTCGTTGATCCTTGGTTTGTCAGTATTGAAACTTGTCAGGATGAATCATTTCACAACATAACTCGTCATACCTCTGTTCACAGATCTGATTCACTAATAAACAATGATGTCAATAGTGCTTCTTCTACTACCCATATTATCAAGCCTAAGTCTATGCTGGATTTGACTGTTGCTCCTGCCATTGCTGCCGCTCCTATAACTGGTGCTGTGGGAGGTATTACCACTGGTGCTGTCACACCCGCTTCACCTGCTGAAACAGCTGAGAATCTTTTTTTAAAGACTGACCTACCAACTCTAGCTGAGGACAATGACGAAGATCAACCTAATTTTTCTTCTACAAATAACAGTACTACTCCCCCACCACCCCCTGTTTCATCTTCTTCCACAGCTCCAAGTCAACCACCATCTCCAAAAGCACGTTCAAGAGTTGGAAGAGCTAGAAGTACTAGCAATACCAGACAACCACCACCAGCGGTTGAACCAATTGTGAAGAGATCAACAATGTGTGATTTTGGTGCAGGTGAATTACCTCCAGCTCATGTCCCATCTTCAAATGCTAACATTTTTTCGCCAACACCGTCGTCTATTGCTGCTAATCTTTTGAATCACAAAAATAGTTTGATGTCTAGTTCCAATTATTCTATCCATTCGACTATAGGAAGTAGCAATATCACCACTAATAATAGTACAGTGGGTTCTTATCATGACGAGCGCTCAAGCTCAACTCATTCTTCAGCCAATGGTACCTCTTCAATGCTACTGAATTTCCCAGACTCGCCGGTAACCAATACTAATAACCACCCCAATTTATCAACTATGAACAGAGCATCAAGTTTCTCCTCCATAAATTCAACAAGATCTCAACATTTTTCTCCATCTACAGGAAGTGCCAATGGTATAGCTGGTATTACTGCTGCGGGCAGTTCTTCTTCTATTGGTGGTGGCAGCTCACATAGAAGGCAAAGACATCATCATTTGGATATTATCAATGTTCAACATAAAAGTACATTTGGGTCGATTAAGAGATAATCTTTCCTTGTGCATCTATTTGTCTTTATGTCACTTTTATTTGCTTTTTATTTCTTTTTCATGATACAGTTATATAAACTTATAAACTTCAACTTTCCTATATTGATACCTATTAATATGACACCTATAATCATTATATATATATATATTTGGCTTATAATTTAGACTACTTATTGAGTTTTTCTTTCTAGTTAAGGTATATGGTACAACTGCATATGATAGATGGAGGTTTTTTTTAATGTGATCTCATGCAGAATGATATCTTTATTGCATCTCTGACATCATATGACATGAGTACATATTTTTATCTACACTATACATATCCGGGTAATCTTCCTATACGCAAGATTGCCGTACAACTGCAAGGGGTATAATAATAGGATACTGCCAGAGATAAACAGGTAATTTTCTGTACCAACTCCTATATAGATGAATTACACTCAAAAGATATTAAAATAATTGATAAATTAACAAATAATAATAATAGTAATAATAGCAATATTTATTTATAGAAGTTAGAAGACGAATTAAGATACCAATAACATAAAAATGGAAAAAAAAAATTGAAAACGGTGGTTTACTCCAAATCAAATTGATCATCATCCATTTCCTGATCCTCATCATTATCCATCATCATCATATCTTCATCCTCTTCCTCAATAACAGCTTCGTCAGCTGGTAAATGAGTATTAGTAACGATTAAAGAACCAAAAGGTTGTTGAATCCTATTCTTATGAAAATCGTCCATAGTAGATTCATCAACAAAGGTGAACCCTTTGAAATTGGCTTGTATACCTGGAGACAGTGGAGTTGATGGAACTTGGAATTGTTTAGTAAGTAACGAAGCACTGGCATTAGTAAATTCAGGGTCAAAATTGGATGTGTCAGTTTCTGAGGACAAATGTGGTTTAAAAGGAGGTGGGATCTTCTTAGCTGTTAACAAATCCCAATCTATATCAGCAAAGAAAGGATGTTCCTTTAATTCTCTGGCATCATTTTTAGAACCCAATCTATGAACCGGATTTCTGTTCAGCAACCCTTTAACAAATGATCTACCCTCTGGAGATAAAACTTCCTTTGGGAAACGAACCTTACCAAAGGCAATATTCTTATACATTTGTTGTGTGTTTTCAGCATAAAAAGGAGACCAACCACAACACATTTCAAAAATCAAAACACCTAGAGACCAGAAATCAACCATCTTAGTGTACCCACTCTCATCTAACAATACTTCTGGGGCCAAGTATTCAGTAGTACCACAGAAGGTGTTTGTAGTATCACCAGTCGATAGATTGGCCTTTGAAAGACCAAAATCACAGAGAGCAATGTGACCATTAGCATCTAACAAGATATTCTCTGGTTTTAAATCTCTGTAAATGATATCATTATCATGTAAATGTTCCAAAGAAACAACCAATTCAGCAATGTAAAACTTGGCTCTTTCTTCATTGAATTTACCTTCCTTTTGCAAATGCCAAAACAATTCACCACCAGACATGTAATCAGTGACTAAGTACAAATCTGTTGGAGTTTGGAAGGAAAACTTTAAGCCAACAATGAAAGGAGAAGATGCACCCGCTGTTCGAACAAGAATATTTCTTTCTCCAATCGTATGGGCAACCTCCTTCTTTTTGACAATCACTTTCTTAGAAAGAACCTTCATGGCATAGATACGATCAGTATCTAGCTTACGAACTTGGAAGACTTGACCAAAGGTACCCTTACCTAATAGTCTCAAGACTTCGAAGTCTTCAGGGCCATAATGTTTCTTTTGAGTTGTTGAGAATTCCCAGGAGACTCTAATCTCACCTTTTAAATCACTATCAGCTAAATGGTTTTCAAGTTCAAACCACTCAACGTTATTATTATTGACAATAGTGTGAGGCTTCAAAGACACACGACCAAGGAATGTTTCATCACTGTCATATACAGAGATATCCAACTCGGAATGAGAACCCAAGACATCAAAGATGGTTTCGTGATGCCAAGCTGGGTTAGAATTATTCATCATTTCAGAAGACTCATCTTCAGCGATTCTGACGTGACGACCACTACCATTGCCATTACTTCTTCTGTTTAAGTGTTGGGAAGAGGATTGTCTGGAATATAAAGGTCTCTTAGCAGAGGTTGGTATAGGTTTGAGCTCACGTCTGGAAAGAGACATTGGCTTGTTGCTTACGGATTCTGGACCATGTGTGATGAACTCAGAGCTCTCAAAGGTACAAACCACGTATGGCTGGGCACTGGAGCTCTTGGTGATGAGATTACGTGCTTCAATGATGGTCACTCTCAACTTACCACGAGGAGTGTCATAGGTGCCAGCAGAGGAAGAATTGGCCGATCTTGGAATCTCGTATTGTGATTGAGGTTGGTAAAATTGGGTTTGCTGCTGCTCTGCAGAGACTTGAACTTGTTGCTGTGTCTGTTGTCTTTGCTGTGGGGTTTTTGCCACCTGATTCAGAACTTGTTGAGGTTGGAAGTTGTTGGATTTAGTGGTGGTACCGTAGGCAAAAGAATTATCACTGACAGCTGTAGTAGGATGTGACGTGTGTTGCAAGTTAAAGAAACCATTGACGCCGCTATTAGATGTTAAAGTTGGTTGCAGTTGAACTGGGTTTTGATGCTGCTCTTCTTGTGGCTGAGTGGCGGCAAGTGTTTGTACTGGTGACAGGACCTGTTGCCCTGAAGGTTGGCCTTGAGACTGCTGCTGCTGCTGTTGCTTGTTGAAGCCAAAACCAAAGATGGACTTTGTGAAGTCAACCATTGTTAATCTATTAATTTTTTTTGTCTATAACCGGATTTTCTATGAGTTCTATAAACACGTTGTGGTCTTCCGTTGATTCTTCTTCAAAAAAAAAACAAAAAAAAACAGAAATTGATAAAAATGGATTAATAAATGCAAGGGAAACAAAATAAAGTGAGTGGCAAGACTAGCAGTAGTTGAATGTGCTGTTGGTTGTTGTTAGTATAACTTTTTTTTCTTTCTTATCAAGTGGCACTAGTGTCAAGGTTTAGAACGGTTCTGACGTAAGGTTATCGCCATCGTCTGTGACAAAACACTTCAAATTCCACAATATACACTATAATAGAAAAACTTTATAGTATTGGATATGGTAGAATCTTCTGGATTGTATGAGAAGCTTATGAGAGACTGTGCACATCCAAGAATCACAGAAGTGGTATAATGTTACTTCAAACCAAATCGTTTAAATTTGGTGCACATACTTGATGTATAAAGATTGGAATGAAGAGTGATAGACAATTTAGAAAAAGTTGTGAAGAAGAGAGAAAAAAATAGCTTTGAAAGATTATGTAGGTAATCAGCTAGGTCGAAAATAAGAAGATGTATTGAAACCAAGAATCTTTAAGAATGCCTTCAAGTTTATTTACCAATTCGTTTGTCCAGAAAAGAATGTTGGTGGGATTTCTATTCTATTTTTTTTTATCGTGGATCGGCGGCGTTCGGGCCAGAAAAAGAAAGAAAGAAAGTGCCCTGGCTAGGCTGACCGTTATGAAGCCTCGGGTTCCCTAATTTGAACTTTGCCCGAAGATTCCATGTATTTCTCAGGTGCCTTACTTTTTTTTCTTTTTCGATTTGAACTGATTTGCGGGAATTACGTAAGCTCAGTAGCTAATTTGAGTATTCGAAGAATTGGATTGTAAACATAGAATTAATGATATACAATCATTAAATTCTTCTTTTTGTTTTTTTACATAAAATTCTAAATCTTTGAATTTCGTCACTAGCGAAAGGTCTTGTTGTATAAGATTAGAAACCATTTCTCTAATCTAGTATGATGTACTAGATTAAACTAGCAATATAACAGCACCCGATAACAAATGGCAGATCAACACCCCACATACACAAACACTGCACAGACTAAATTTAATCTTATATTTTAATACAGTAAAGGATTATTCGTTTAAAGAAACCTTTTAATAAAATAACAATAAAAAAGAAACAATAAAAAAAAATCAATGATTCCATCAATAATACTCATATTACCAATATTGAATTTCCTCATACCTGTAGATAGTTCCGGGATTTTACTTCAGCAACAACCACATATTACGCCACCCAAACATTCTGAATTCCGTGAATTGATCTGGGGTGATCTTAATATTCTTCATACAACAGATACACATGGTTGGTATTCTGGACATCTCAATCAGAAACAGTATTCTGGTGATTGGGGAGATTTGATTTCCTTGAGTC